>CAXIWW010000583.1:0-75104 GCA_964036315.1 Acanthosepion esculentum | reverse complement strand
ATCTGTGGCCACATTCACCCCGATAGACATTCTCTTTAATCTAGCCTTAAATCTTAATCTCTCTTAAGAAAAGACGCTGTTATACACTATTATACTATAGCTACTTAACCTGCAATTTCCGATTTCGCAGTAATCTCTACCCTTGATCCTAATCGCTAGTTTCCCCCAGATGTCTTTTAAGGCTCTTTATTTTCAACGGTTGCTTCTCTTCTGAGCTACCAGTACAGGAGTTTGGGCTTCTTTTTTAGATTATAGAGGAGGATGGTTAGGTGATTGTGTAAAAGTGGGGCATTTTGATTGGGAAGGATTTTGCGAAATCAATATGGGTGGGAAACAGATTCAGTTTCTATTTTAGATTTTTTTCCTCGTCGGATTTGTTTTTTGAGTTGTTTTTGTGTCACCTTAAAAGTTAGTATGCTAGTAGCAGTAGTTGACCGTGGGAAAAACGGAATAATGAACAAAGTAATTATCGCCGCTGACCTATTCTTTGGTTTGTCCAAATGTCTTCTTGAGGCCTCCTTCTGGTACAATCACTGCACCCATTTATTCTGTCAACATATGACTGCAAGGATTCTATTGAACTCTGTGCTCAATGTAGAAGAATTATCATTTTGTTGAAAGGATAAGCTCGATTGATGGTTCAACTTAGTTTTTAATTCAAGTCAGTAATCAAAATCTACATGGCTACAAAATTATTGGACTGGTTTGTAAATATTAACTTGCATTTGTAACACTTGAGATACAATAAATTTCTTCCGTTGTAAGAAATTTCTTCCGTTGTGTTATTTCTACTACTAGTCGAGATGAAAAAGTGGGGGTGCAAAAAACAAATTGGGGAGGTTGGGAATATCAACTTGGATCATAACCTCCGACAAGCCGAGCCGCTCACGTAGTGGATCTTTCGAGGTCCACTCCACTAGTTCCCGATAGAAGACTCTCCTAGTTCGAAAAAGGTCACTGGACCGAAGAATGATCATCAAGGCCGATCGACACTCGCGAAGGAAATCCGATCGATCCCGAGGTTTGCGATGGGGCTCAACCCGCAAGGTAAAGGGAAGGCGTCCTTTACAATCCCCGCCATAATTGAATCCCCTGTCAATGCTTCATAGGAAAGCCAGCCTCGAGGCTAGCTTATGACTCGCCAAGTGCTTTATTCTCAGCCCCCGTACCATGACACGGACATTGTGCACAAACTACTCTGTCGACTTTATGCTTGCGTCCCCTCCGTAAAATGGAGGATAACAAGTGCTTGAGCGCTTATGCCGCTTACAGAGAGAAAGTACAGACAAGCGGTAAAGGACATGAGGAAAAACGTAAGTGGTACACGCATCCGCCCTGCCTTTCACGGACAACCTACTTCGACGCCAAGTCTGACCGGCAGCGCCGACCTTTGCCCGTACTTCTGACCATTTGTCTGCTCAGGTCCCAACAGAGTCTCGGCAACTGACTGCAAACGCTCCATCAGGATCTTGGCCAAAATCTTTAACTCTGTGTTTAGCAAAGTTATGGGTCTATAGTCATCTAAATCCTGCCCAACACCCTTTCCCCTTTTCAACAGAGTGACCGCACCCCTGGAGATCCGGTCAGGGAGCCCCCCCCCCACCTGGCAGTGCTATCATCACCTTAAATAAACATCTACCACCATGTTAAAAATGCCTTTCTGCGATATTTTAAACTAAAAGTAATGTTTCATATCGGATTAATTAAACTTTAAATCAGTTAATATTCCTCAAATAAAGTTTCAGAAATGTATATTTTATTTTTGAAATTTTTTTATATATGTAGGACTTTTTTTTATATATATATGACAAAGAAGTTGGCAAGGTTATAAAAGTCTTACTTCGAGTCCCTGATAGCGAGAGTTCTAAAAAAACAGGAAATTAAAAGGGGAAAAAATAGTCAAAATAAAAAAAAAATAAAAAAATAAAAATAAAACTGAAAATACTAACCGAACTACTACGAACGAATAAAAGTTCAGGGAAACGATAAGTAGCGGATCTTAGCAGGTGGAAAACTCCTCTCCCATGTTTAATGACTGTCATGGAATTCGTGCAATAGAGAAAGCAGAACACGCACCTAGTGAATGAGGGTGAATTGCTGGCTCTTCTGTTTGAATTGAGTGCCACTCAAAAAATGGTGACTTGAAAGAAAATTAGATATGATTATCAAGTCCACATGAACAAATAAGAATGAAATCATCAGTTTTATAAATACCAGAACCTTTTGGAAAAGTGAGAAAGCTGTGAAATTTGCCATTCACTCTCCAGCAATTGCCACTAGAAATCTCATATAAACAGGTAGATACATGAAATAATAATGAGGATGATTCAGAAACTGGTAATGCAACATTTATTCTTCTGTTTCTCTTTAAGTATGACAAGGCTACGTGGTCTTTCACCTCTGGTCATCTTGCACAATTGACGCAAAAGGAAATTTTAAATGTTATAGAAAATCGTTGTCAAGTATTGAAAATGTATAGAGACGATTTTTTATTGTCCGGGTACAAGTCACCTCATTTAATTCTAAGGTTTCAATGAACATAAAAAATGCCAAGTCATAAAATAATAAACTGAATTTTATTTTCGAAATCCAAAGAAACTAATCAAAAAGTATAAGCACAAGAAATGCAACGACAAGAACAGCATAAATACTGCTTTGAATTGGCAATGATCTTGAAAGAGAGTTCAGATTTCAGATTATTAGTCTGTTGAAAATTCCCCTAAAGAAATAGACGTCTTTTTACACCACCAATGGGAAAGATCAGTGTTCATGCCTAGTTTAAAAAAGGGACGTTTTTCTCAGACGCAAGATCAGCAATTTAACCAGTCACTCCCTCTCTTGCTAGCTAAGAGCCATGCTTATCCTACACTAGTGACAGGTAAAAGCTAAGATTTCTGATTTTCAGGGTAGACAGGCTCTCACCAGATATGGTTAGCGCAAAACAATCCAAATCATTATTTACAATCGAACTTTATCTTTGTTGTTACCACCATGTTTCTTCATGGAATTTCAGCCCGAACCGTTTCATCTGGAAATTTTTCTCGTTCCGATTTCCATGTCAAAGGAAATTCCCTTAACAAAATGCTACCAACTTTTTTCCCGAGCCAGTATATATATATATATATATATATATATATATATATATATATATATATATTTTAATCATATCACTCCAAGCAAGGCCGGAGGCCACTATCACGCAAGGGGTTAAAGAAGGGTTGGAGGAAGAGCAGATAGGAGTGGCAAGGGAGGGGATGTGGAGAAAGAGAACGACATTGGGTCGATCAAGGCAAGGGGGCCACAAAAGATCCGGAGCGAGAGCAGATAGGAATGAAAAATGAAAGGATGTGGAGAAGGGAACTGTATAGATCAAGGCAACTGGAGATGTCGATTGACGCTACACTTAAACCGTTGGAGATTGTATTTGTAAGGGAAATATATATGAAGAAATATAGTTTTAAGGTGAGCTATATTTATGGGATAAAGTGCTCAATATCAGAGATAGAGCGTATTCTGTTATTTTGGCCAAAATATCAATTAGAATAGACTACAGCAATCAATACAAAAATTGGACGGATAAATAGCTTTATGTTCCCAAACCAAAACAAACTATTAAATAAACCATCTGAACAAATCACAAAAATGTTTATAAAACATCGAAAACCGAAAAGAATAAATAAATATATAAAACAAAAAATAAAAATAAATAAAAAACAAATAAAATAAATTAACCCAAATGAAAAATAAATAAACCACTCCCAACCGCAAGAATGAACTACCCACAATGCACCACTGACCCGTATATATAAATAGTCAAGAAAAAAAACCCAATACTCGCGGGCTGACGATTGGGTCTAGCATGAAACAGCCTGTCGACTCTGAGTGTTCACTTATATATATATATATATATATATATATATATATATATATATATATATATATATATATATATATATATGTGTGTGTGTGTGTGTGTGTGTGTGTGTGTGTGTGTGTGTGTGTTATTTATTATAGGAGATTAAAACAAAAACATGTTAAAAACTCGCTACACAATAGCAATCGTGTTTCAACACTACAAATATGTCTCCTCGGGCGATGGTAACTTACTGGTGAGTGAACGATTAATTTAATTTCAAAATCAGAAGACTTGCTGTATATATATATATTTCCGATTTCTTTTTGAATTTGTAGGTCTGATGAATTGGATCGTGATTACGATTCCAATGTAATAAATTATAACCATGGAATATTAATGTTTGAGCCTTTTTTTAATATTCTTACTCTGTCCTGGACATTGAGTTCTACTTGGATTCTATCCTCTTGGAAATTTACACATATATATATATATATATATATATATATATATGTGTGTGTGTGTGTGTGTGTGTGTGTGTGTATTGACCACTCCACTAATATTATCTCTCTCTCTCTCTCTCTCTCTCTCTCTCTCTCTCTCTCTCTCTCTCTCTATATATATATATATATATATATATATATATATATATATATATATATATATATATACAGGTAAGATGGGTATATTAACGCGGTTTTTGACCTTAGGTTTCACGCGTTCCCGATCTTCAGACAAACTGGTTTATTTTTCAAAAGTAGATCTCTTTATGCTTTATTTGTGTTTGATTATTTGTGTATAAATTTCTATATCTATCTATATATATCTAAATAATATCTATCTATATATGGGTTAAAGTGCTCAATATCAGAGATAGAGCGTGTGTAAATATAAAAGTGAACATAGAAGTCAACACTTAGAGGCGACAGTCCGGCCTGACTATTGCGTCTAGCATGAAACAGACTGTCGCCTCTAAGTGTTCACTTTTATATATATATATATATATATATATATATATATATATATATATATATATATATATATATATATATATATATATAAGCATAACCGATTAACAAATTTATACATGTTGTGTTTCTTTATTTTTAATAAGATCTTTTCGTAATCACATATAAGCTTTGTTGTTTCATGATTAAAGTGAGCAACAAATCTTATACGTGATTACGAAAGGATCTTATGAAAAATAAACAAATACAAATGTCTAAATTGTTTAATCAGACATTCTTACATGAAAATATGCTGCCAAAATATACGGAACAGAACTAGTGCTTTTAATTCAATTAAAGAATTGAATTTGAAGTTGATAGGTTCTGTTTTTGAAACATGGTAATTCCTGTGTAGCGAAGGAACCATATTTTTAAATCAGTTAATTTATAATATTTATGCTCTGTAAATTTATATTGAGCACTGTTTTGTAAAAATAAAAATATCAATAAGAACACCGGATTATATATCTTACTGTTCTTTCTTTTTACTATAATATATATATATATATATATATATATATATATATATATATATATATATATATATATATATATATATATATATATATCACCGAAGTTGCAAGCGGGCTGGAGCAAGGAAAGATCAAGTAATGAAAGAAATCTGAAAATCAACAGATGACCCAATTTGCTTTACATTATTGAATGTATTCAGCTTCATACTTATCACGTGTCACTGTGAATTTTCTGTGATATCAACAGACGCTTTTCTCTATAAAACATCAGGGTGGCAAAAAAGAAAGGAAGAAAAAAACAAACCCTCTTCACAAAATAAACACCCCGCTGAATTTCTTTAATATCCTTTCAAAGATTCGTGCTCTTTACTAGAATTTTATTTTTAGGTTACTCTTTCTTTAAAAAGTAAGCAAAAGCGGAACAAATTCTGAGCCCTTTAATATAACAACTACCTCTCCAGTTGTGTATGTCGACTCAGTTAATATAACTAAAATTATTTCCTGCTTCTTTTGACTGCCAAGGTTTCTACTCTGGCCGTCAGAGTTGTTAGGCCATCAGTTTTATAGATTTGTACCTGAGAAAATTAGTTGTGTATTGATTGTGCCGGCAACTCTTAGCCATCAAATAAGCGGCATTGATTATTAATACATATTCTCCGATGGCTTAAGAAACCGACAAAGCTCTGGTCGATATCTAATGCTGCAGACAGACGCCTTGCACAGACACTTCTTATCCTGTTCCGTTTGTTGAGTGCATTGCTCTTTTGCAACTAGTGACAAGAGGAGAAAAATCTTTGCGAGTGGCAACGTTTGCTTTCATCATTTGCTATATGAGGGAAAAACAATTATGTCTTGAGAGTCAAGCTATAAGAATTATTTTTACATTTGACAAGACTTTCATAATTTATATTCAATAGGCTGAATACAAATCTGTATTTGTAAAATCTGCGGCGTCTAATTAAAGGCCGCAGCTTCATAACTGGCTCGCGTGACTTATTATTGTTTCGCTGAAGCAGATTCAAGACATCAGGCATACAGTGGCATTCGAGTAAAGTTTGGTCTGTTTTTACACACACTCACTCTCTCTCTCTCTCTCTCTCTCACTATATATATATATATATATATATATATATATATATATATATATATATATATACATATATATATATATATATATATATATATATATATATATATATATATATATATATATAAGTATTACATCAGATGTTATTTTAGTGGTATTTGTGTAGACGCTCCGTTTATTTTAGACAGTATTTAAATATATAATATCTTGGAGAACTCTTTCACTACGAAAGAGGGAAATCAACAACACACAAAAATATGGAAGGATCTTAAAGTCCAAGGTAGGATCAGCCCTGGCTAAGCTGACAGGACCAGATAGGATTGTAATAGTCTCAGACAATTTCGGCATCTACCAAACTACAGAAATAATCAATGAAATATACCAATGACGACATAGCGGAAGATCGATAATCTTAGCGCTATTTAAGAAACCAGGTGCAAATGAATGCGAACACAACTGGCTCATCAGCTCAATAAGTCACATAAATAAGCTTATCACCCAGATTCTAACGAGTAGAGCGCCTAGAAGAATTTGCCCGTAAATAGGAGAAGCAAAATATCTTGTTAAAAACGCTGGAACAAGAAATGCAATTTTTTTTATCAAAATGATATCAGAGTGAGCAATACAACTGCAGAAGACGTATATCTATATTTCAGAGACGATACGAAAGTATTTGACAAAGATCTGCTCGGAAAACTTGATATATTTGGAAAAGATATGAGAGCCCAGAACTTTCATTGGAAACAAAATGAATTGAAGTGAGTACAAAAAATCGAAAGGAGCAGAAGATAAAGATGAGTCTTCTCACCGCATTTTTTAACATGTACAGAAAAGCAATCCTAAGAGAACTAAAAGTCCTGCTACGGTTCATTATTAGTGGACACGATCTTTACAACATATACACAGATGACACAGAAAGAAAACTGCAGTATCTCTGAGACAAAGTAGCGAAGGAAAGCAGGACAGAATGACTAACCATCAATTGCTAGCAAGAGGAAAAGGCCAAGATGCGAGTTACGATTTGGAGATATCAAAATCAAATTAATAAATAAATTTACATATTTGGGAAGTGTTTTAACAGAAGGCTAAAAATGTAACACAAAAACCCGAAGACGAATTGGAATAACGAAAGCTGCTTTCCAAACGTTAAACAGAATATTAAAAAACAGAAAAATTCCATTAGAAACAAAGAACAGTGTGCTGAACTGCTAGTTAATATTAATCCTCCTATATAGCAATGAATGTCATACAATTTCCTCAGATAAAGAGGAAACTTGAAGTAACAGAGACGTGGTTTTACAGAAGGATACTGAGAATACCGGAGTATGTAAGTAGGAAGTAGTTTTTTTGCTGTTAAGAGAATGGAAACGAAAAAAGACACTTATACTTAAAGTTAGAAACAGACAATTAAAATTTCCGAGACACATAATCTGGAAAGAGGGTATAGAGATTTTGACACACAGAGGACATATTGAAGGAAAGAGGGTATAGAGATTTTGACACACACAGAAGGAAAGAGGGATAGAGGCACGTAGCAGATGATCTACCGAACGAGCTTATGTAACTGGATGGCAGAATAAAGAGCGGAAGAAATAGATGGCAAATATTTCTAGGAGCTACAAAGAGTAGTTGTGGAGAGCCATGATCGGTCACGTCCTGAAGGGACACGGCGCATAAAAGAAAACTAAACTTTTATTAGTCTGGTACAACTCGTATCCATGGGATTTAAATTATGTTGCCCCAACCTACCAAATGGTGCGGGCTTAATTATCCTAAAATAAATTTTAAAATCCAGGCAGTGACGTGAGTATAACGAGAGAACATTTTTTTAGATAATTTTTAACTACCCAGTAATCTTAAAAAATTAGGAAAATATTCCCTGTAATCTAATGTTTTATTGAATTTTGGATAATTTGTCTTTCTAATAATGTCGTGTATGGACGTCTGTATTTGCAAAACTTGGCACGTTTATACACGTAAAAATAAAATTCAAAATTGTTTTTAAAATATTCTTGTTTTACAAAAATAAATTGATGATTTAAATTCTACTTTTAACTAATATAGGCATTAAGTGGAACAAAACATAATTTCTCGAAATTTCTTATAATTAATTAAATGGCGGACCGTAACAGATGGTCTCTCCGTTTAGGGAGATTTTAAACCAAAATTACGAACGTCCTAAAAAATGATCAAAAAGTATAATTTAATAATAAACATTCATTGGTCTTTCCTCTTAATAATAACAAAGATTTTGACGACAAAACTTTGTTTTTATTAAGTTTAGGGCATTTGTTCATGGTATGTCCATTTTTAACGAATCAGTGGAGGAACCTACATTAGGAGAAACATTATCTACCTGCCATTAATGTCAACTTCTCAAGAACAACAGGGAAATACCGTCCTATACTTCGATGCTAAAACTAAAATTTGCTTTTTAAACTACTTTACGTAGTTTTGAGGGTTGGACGGGTCCTACTAACATCAGTTATGTTTAGTTCACTTTTGAATCTATGTTTAGTTTGTTTTGGGGTTCATTCCCACCCCTCTCATATTTCATCACAGATTTTTAAATATTTATCATCATTAATTTTTTTTTTTTTGGCATGGGGCGCGTTTTGTAGATCCCCCTTGAGAGGATGCGGTATTATGGTGTATGAAGGATTGATTGGTGATGGACGAGTTTTTGTGGTGAATGGGCAAATTGTAATGAGTCAATGGGTCGTGAATCAGATTAGCTAGGTATAAGATAGTTAGTGAAGAGCAGCCTCAGCCCAACCCCTCCCCTTTTTTCGGCCTTGTGCCACAATTGTATTTTTTATACAAAAAAATCCTACTTTACGTAGACCGTATTTTATACTGCATAATTGACGTCATTCTTTTAGACGGCCAATTATATCACTTTTGACACGTCATCAAACATTTGCAGCATATTCTCCATGAATTGCACAAAATCATCAGTTCAATGTCTACTCCCCCTCACTCATCCACCTCTTCAACGCCAAGCCCCACCCCGCCAGGGAAAAGAAAAAGAAAAAGAAATATTTCCCTGGCCCCGAGTCTATTTATAAAGTAGACAGAAAGAAACTAGAAAAGAACCTGTCAAAGCAACAAAAAAAGGCCTTGTTAGGACTTCTATTTAAAATGACAACGGTCGATGGAAAATCGACAGAAGACCTCAGCAATTTCCCTGATGCCCCTGAGGTAATCAACTGCGTAAGAGACACTGGCAGCTACCTGCAGGTGTGGACCCACCTCTACGAGGCTAAAGACGGTTTCTGCAATATTAGAATGATGGTGACAGATTCATCATACCTAGAAAAACTTAGACAACTTTGTGCTGGGAGGGTCCCCGTCATACTCCATCCCTCCTTATATAGAGCAGCAAAATTAACTTACCCTATGGACGTCGACGGGATTGTCCTGGATGGACGGATGACGTCGGAGATGGGCACATGGAGCCTGGGACAATCCGTCGGGGTCCTTACCAGTGCAGATTTCCGCCCGGTATGTGAGTAGGTCTTTTCTTACTTTTTTTATTTTTCAGACTTAAAAGATGTCAATCAAGTTAGCCAGTCTGAATGGGAAGGGCTTGAGAGATCGGGGTAAGGCTGCCCGCCCGCTGAGTGACCTCTTGTCTTTGAGAGTGGATGTCGCCGCGATCCAAGAGACCCACTTTGTTTGCAACGTCGATGCTTTTGTTTTGTCTAACGACTTTGTCGTCTATTCAGCATATTGGGACCGACAGGTCAGAGGGGTTTCTTTGCTAGTTATCCGTACCCTGGATGCGATAGTGGACCTTGTTCATGTCAATGCTGAGGGCCGATTGATCGTGGCCGATATTGCCGTGAAAAGTGGTTCGTTCCGAGTCGTTGCGGTTTATGCGCCCAACGACCGAGATGACAGTGTGTCGTTTTTTCGGCGGTTGGGGCTGTTCCTGATAGATTCAAATCGCCTAGTCTTAATGGGGGACTGGAATGCCATCTGGGACCCCACGTTAGATAGGGGGCGGGGAGCAAGCGGGGAAAGGGCCGATCGTAGCTTGGTGGATCTTGATCGACGAATTTGGTCGATAGATACCGGATCGATCACCCCGAGGGGGATGTGGACGTAGGCCTTTGACTGTCTACCCAAGTGGTTAGCTACCTGGATAGAATATTAGAGGAGCCGACGTAGACTTGCTAGATTGTCCCACGTTCCACTGGGTAGGCTATTCGGACCACAAACTTGTTTGTGCCCGGGTGGCGTTAGATTGTAGTCCTAGAATGGCTGATTACTGGAAATTCAATCTGTCTTTACTGGGCAGGTGGGACTTCCAGGAGCAGCTAACTAGCTTAGTGCAGCGGGAGCTAGTGGGGGCGGTTATCGGGAATAGGTGGTGGGAAAAACTTAAGTGTAGTATCAGGTCTTTCACCACCGAGTTTAGCAAACGGCTCACTCTAGATAAAGCTAACAAGGTGAAGGCACTTAAGGCTAGTTTTTCCCGGGAGGTAGCTGGGGTCCCTTAGAGATAACCTTATCTAAGGAGGCCCTGGAGCGTTTGAGATAGACATAGGCTAAGCAAGATGGCGTCCGAAGCTGCGAACATGGGCGCAGAATTGCGCAAGGAGGAGATCTGTCGGGATTCCGGTCGTTACATTCGTGAAGTCAAAACCCCGGAGTGGCATACTCTTCGGGCCACTGACAACATGTGCGAGGCGTTTCGGTGGCATTTCGAGAGCCGCTTTACCAAGGAGCCTGGTCTCCGGGACGACGAGTTTCGTAGCTATTTGGCTGACTTTCCTCGGCTTTCGCCGACAGAAGCGGCTAGCTGCGACGGAGAGATCATATAGGGCGAAGTCTACGCGGCATTGAAGAAGGTCGGCAGAGGCAAGTCGTCCGGTCTGGATGGTTTGCCCTATGAATTGTACTTGAAGATGTCGCACATCTTTGTCCCGATTTTGACTGTTGTGTTCAACATATGGTTCCGGCAGGCGTCCGCCCCCGACCGGTTCACCAGGGGTGTGATCACGCTGTTGAAAAAGAGCAAGGGTGTTGGGTGGAATTTAGATGACTATAGGCCCATAACTCTGCTAAACACAGAGTTAAAGATTTGGGCAAAGATCCTGCAGGAGCATTTGCAGTCAGTTGCCTAATCTCTATTGGGTCCTGGGCAGACTTGCGCTGTGAGGGGCCGAACAATTCAGAGCAATCTACATCTGATCTGCACGGTCATAGAGGGCGTAAAAGACGACGAGAAAGCCGCGCTGATCAATTTAGATCAGTCCAAGGCATTTGATAGAGTTGACCATCGCTACCTTGCTGCCGTCCTGCAGGCCGCCGGATTCGAACCCGACTTCTGGCGCTGGATTAGCCTCCTGTATCGCTCCCCCAGTGCTGTGGTACAGGTGAACGGGACGTTGTCGGGCGCTTTTGCGCTGTCTCGGTCAGTTCGTCAGGGTTGTCCAGTGTCGCTCCTACTTTACGCTTTAGCGTTGGATCATCTCCTTTGCCGGCTAAGAGACAGGGCGTGCAGTCCGGCTCTACGTGGAATTGCTGTCCCTGCAGGGGCTCGTGCCAATGTTTCCGCGTACGCCGATAACGTATCTACTTTCGTGTCGTGCCGCAGTGACATTGAGGTAGTACTGAAGGTACTTGATCGGTACGTAAAGGTGACAGGGGCCAGGATTAACCGCGACAAGTCTTCCTGCTTGCGGTTAGATGCCTGGAAGGGGGTTGATCTTCCGGGGCTCTTCGGTTGGACGGACGCTCCTGTCCGCATTATTGGAGTGTGGTTTAGACCCGATCTCCAGCTGGAGAAAAATTGATCTGAAGTACAAGCAAAGGTCGACGCGGCCGGTCAGATTTGGTGTCGACGGAGGTTGTCCGTGAAGGGCAGGGCGGAGGCCTGTGCCACTTACGTTTTCCCGATTGTCCTTTATCGATTGTCCGTACTTCCTTTCTGTAAAAACCATAGGAAGCCTCTCGAGCGCTCGCTATCCTCCATTTTATGGAGGGGAAGCAAGCATCAGGTCGACAGATGAGTCTGTGCACAACGTCCGTGTCATGGGGAGCTGGGAATGCCACACTTAGTGAGCCTCGAGGTTGGCTTTCCTACGCCGCGCATTGACAGGAAATTCGATTATGGCGGGGATTGTTAGTATCAGTCCCCCCATCTCGCGGGTTGAACGCCATCGTAAACCCCGGGATCAATCGGATTTCCTTCGCGAGTGTCGGTCGGCCTTGTTGACCGTTCCTCGGTTCAGTGACCTTTCACAGTCTAGGAAGGTCTTCTATCGTCTTCTAGTGGAGGGGGTCGCTAAGGATTCTCTACGTGACCGGCTCGACTTGTCGGAGGAGGAGTTTCGCTCTTTCTGGTCTTGGGCGCCAGCGGCGGATTATCTCAGTAACCTGAGTTTTCGCTTACCTGGAGATTGGCTCGGAATCGGCTGCCTCTCAAGGTCTTCATATGGAGCTTGGCGGATTTGCCAGACTGTGAACGGTGTGGCCTTGGTCTAGAAGAAACGGCTTCGCACGCCTTCTACCATTTACTCCGGGTCCGCCCCTTATGGGACCATGACGGCGACTTGGCGGCTCTTCTCGCTCCCGAAAAGCTCGTGCTCATTGATCGCGCATATGCGTGTGACAATGTGTCGCCACCGTAATGGTGATTTGGACGACGCGAATGGAGGAAGTCTTGCGAGACAATCGTCTTTTTCATCAGGATCTGATCCGATTCTTTGAGCATCAGCTCAAGATGAAGATTAGAACTGATAGAAAACGCTTGCATTCGATAGTCTTCAGCGAAAGGTGGGTGACTGAGGCGAGCTTGGTTCGTTTGAACGGGGCTAGCCTTAATTTTCTCTTTTAGGTCAACCTACGTCACATCACGGTGGTTTCCTGTGGAGCCCTCCCCTTGGTTAGGTTAGACAAGCTTTTGTGTACCTAGTTAATGTGAATAAGTGTTGTTTCTGGTCTGCACCCGGCTACATCTTTGGTTATGATCTAAGTTGAGATTCCCAACCTCCCCAGTTTGTTTTGGTCCCCTTTCATCTTGACTGGGTCATCTTTATTGATTCCCCATACCCGTCTATATTTTCTCTTTTCCCTTCCCCTTAGCAAGATAGCCTTTTGATTTTGTCCAAGAGCGGCTTCTCTTTTTCGAAAGGTTGGACGGAGCCTACTAACATCAGTTATGTTTATTTTTGCTTTGTTTTGATATTTAATTTGTTTTGGGGTTCACCCTCCCCTTTCATGATCATTCATCCGATTTGTATATATATATTGTAAATAATATTTATCAAGTCATTGGGATGTTTTCTTCTTGTTTTGTTTTTTAAGATTACCCCACCCCCACCCCCTGTGAGGATGTGGTATTACGGTGTATGGAGGATTGATTGGCGATGAATGAGTTTTATGGCGAATGAGGAAATTGTAACGAGTGAATGGGTCGTGAATTCGATTAGCTAGGTATAAGATAGTTAGTGAAGACCAGCCTCAACCCATTCCCCCTTTTCGGCCTTGTGACATAATTGTATTAATTTACAATAAATCTCAATATATTTTTCTTAAAATGGAAATGTAATATGCCAAAAAAGTTGCTTGTTTCCATCCGTTTTTTAATGCTGGAACCAATAAAAAATATGCCAGGTTTAGACAAGATTTTAAGGTGCAATCATATGACAACAGCTACAGAACAATGAAAAGTGATTTCTAATGTAGTTAAACTTAAACATTCTTAATTCTAGTTAACAAAAATTACAGAACTAACTTTTTGGCTAACCCACGATATCGCAGTTGAAGGAAAGTAATTTAACGGTGCTTGTTTTAAAACCCCACTCTCCATAAAGTGATGCGAAAATGTTTAAAACATTTAAACTGTATACTTAAACATTCACATCAGAGAAAATCCAAAAGGACAACAACGCCTACTTTTGTAAATGTATCCCACAGGCAAAGGGTTGTATGTACTTTTTATGTATTTCAATTGGAAGTTCGCTCTTTTTACGATTGAGGTCAAGGACATCAAACGCATAAAAAGAAAATTAATACATATAATTCGGCTTTGGGGACGCTTTACAGTTAAGAAGGGCTAGCAAGAACTTAATCTCACAAACTATAATTAATTTAATGAATTGCATTTTTATTGGATTCTTGACGTCAATATTTACCGTGTTAACTTAGTAGTAGCTCATGTTCACAACGCAGTACAATCTTCCTATTTCTCATATTTTGCACAGAGCTAAGATAAACTTACTTAATATCGAAATCATTTGAGATATTAATTTATACACTCTAAAGGCAACGATTAAAAAGCTTGTCTATCAGGTTACTTCACTTGTGTAGTCCTAAGCCATATCACTGAAGTAAATAAACAAACTTACTCGATACTCCATTATTGTGGCCTGTTGTAGATAGGTAGCAATATTCGATCATCCTCGATGCGCTCTGTTAATGCTATATAGGTTAGCTTAAGCAAATATTTTTTATTACAGTTAAAAATCAGTATTTCGAAGGTTACTATTTCAGTATTTCCGTATTTCGAGTGGGAAAAAGGCAAAAAGAAAATTTCTGTTTTTGACCAGATTTTGAGAAGTTGCGGCGAGAACTGATCGTCAATCTCTCTTATTTCAGAAGAGTTATGTGTGGTCGTGTTATGGTTAATAAATATTTGTTTTTAAACGACTGCTTAATTTTTGAACATTTCGATGAATGTAAAGTAAATATTGGGGAATAACGAATCTCTCCGATCTGTGATCCTCGCACATATAAAGTCTGACGGGGTCTCTGTGATCACTTGGTTATATCAGTGTGCATGGCGGTTGGAAAATCGCCATGCTTGAAGACAGAATCTGGCGTAAAGAAAAATTATTGCTAAATTGGTGAGTAGCAATAAAGTAAATATAAAAGGTAGGTGATTGTTACGAGCGCCAACTGGAATCTGTTCGATGTAACAGTGAATTGGCAGAAAAGGTCGGTAAGACTTTTACAAATTCGCACAGCAATATCACTACCAATAGAGCACTTTTTACTTCGTATCTGTATCGAATTGGTCCAGAATTTTTTATTCGATTTTTTAAATTGCCCTCATTTAATTCACTTTAAAAAAGCCAGAATGTTTTTATCTATTAGACATTTTCGCACCTATTTAATATATATATATATATATATATATATATATATATATATATATATATATATATATATATATATATACGTATAAGAATACACACATACACAAATAAAAAGCGCATTATTTTTTAACTTAATATAAAAATAACGAAAATCGGCAGACAATTGCTAATAACTCCCGACGAGTGAACCGAACAATTAAACAAAGGTTTGGCAACGAATCTTTGGACTCGGGTGTTGAATATAACGTCAATTAGCTAAATGACAAATTTTATATCTGTATTAATCCTATATATATATATATATATATATATATATATATATATATATATATATGAGGAATGTTGACCAACCTGAGTATGTAGTTTTCATTTAAATTTTACTGAGAGATTAATTTATAAAACTCTAAGATTTTTTAAAATTAGCCATTAGGAAAAAGACAATGAAGTATTTGCATGTAAAACAATTTTGTATTATTCGGTAACTTATTTAAAAAGTGTCGTCAGTTTTGTTGATCTAAATACAAGATTTCGGTTGATGTGTTTTCTGCTTTTTGAGGCATAATGTATCCTTGGATCTTGTCTGTCCAATTTCCTTCGTTGTTTACTTGTTATCTTCACCTCAATTAAAGTAAATCGATTTGAACGTCAAAATTATATAACCGGGACTTTATTTAGGTTAACTTCGTTGAAAAAAGTAACAACCTCTCTACTAATCTTTACAGAATATATATTTAAAACAAAGAAGACATTCGTCTGTACAATTCATGGGATGACAACGCCTCCATTTCAGGCGGTACATTTTGTATTGTTCCAATTAGCTTTTGCATCTGATTAATATTCAACTGAGAGGATTTAGTGCTCTCTTTTAAAAATGTAAAAGCGAAAGAACGAAAACCTCAAATTTAGCACTTGATACGTGTTATCAATCAATTATTTTTTTTTACTAATGAGAGCGCGACGATATTATATTACAGTTGATATTATAGTTCCTTGATAACGTTAATGACTGATTTTTGAGAGGTTTGGTTGTGAAAGTCATTTTCAGTGAGTCAGTCTAGTATCATACGGAATGCATGCTTTGGCGATCATATTTCTGTCGATGCATGAGTGACTAGGCAGAAGATTTTCTCGCAAAAGGTTGCCAATAAAAAAGTATAAAGTACTAGTAGTCAACCAAGGCTATAAAACACAGTCCGTCCCACTATTCAACACATAGCTGGGAGTGGGAAGTAAAGGTGGATTCATACCTTTCCCAAGTGTATTTACGCGTAAGTGAATTTAACAAACCCGATTGGAATTCGAACTTGACTTCCCGATTTCTCTTTCCGAGCCTCGTTATCAATTACACCACACCATTTTATATTAACTGATAATTCTCGATCATGTCAAGAAAAACAAAAAGGACCGGTCAATTTTAGAACTTGGGATATGATAATTGCATCATTCAAAAGAATAAATGTTCTACTTTTTAAATAAAACGCTAGTTCTCGGAAATAAGTGAATTCTGTTTATCCACGCAAAAATAAGAATAGGCTTGGGGATTTCCTGATCTTTTGATGTTTAGAATATTCAGTGTTCTTCACAAGTCACTAACGTAACCAACAATATTAGTACAGCATATAGAGCTTTTTATGCATCTCCAGATTCGTATAGGTAAATCAACAAATCTCTCACATGCAAATATATCACAGACACTTAGTGTGACACAAGGTGAAATACGGCCTAAGTAAAAGGTCTTGAAAAATGATTATTTGTTACCCCGGTTTTACTTGAACGGGAACACTGACCACATATTCAAGTGGTAAACACGCAACTATTTCAACTACAAAACACGCCATGATGATATATAATTAGTTGAACCTAGTATGACACACGGCCATAGTAATAAAATACTAAGTGATGTTCAAAAATCACTACACGAATGAATTGGAAAGCGCCACAGTAGGAGTGAAGGGAGACACTCGGTGACGATCGAATTCATTTCAATGATAATAGTTCGCGAAAAAGACAAAACAAAAAGATACACAAACAGAAATAAAGTGCATATGTCTATGCAAAAAAAAAAAAAGAAAAAAAGGACAAAACAAAATAATTTTACAAGACTCGGCTGGGGTAACATTTGGAATCAAAGCGCTATTAAATTTTAAATTTTGCAACTGTTCTAACTTGAGCTACTCATAAGAAAATGGAATAGTCTATGTTCAACAATTTAGTTAAGTGAAGGTCGATCGCCTTTCTACATAACACCGCAGAGCACCCTCTTAGGTCCTGCTCTATTTTTAAGTTTGATTAATGATCTTCCTGATGTCATCAACTTTTAACTTGGTATCTACGCTGAAAATACAACAATTTACTCTTGCCTCGATAATAAGGCTTATCATCGGCTACCATTTTGACCTTGTTCTGACAAGGTCAAAATGGTAGCCGATGATCAATACGACCTCAAGTCTGTAGTTAACTGGGGCAAAAGATGGCTTGTTAATTTTAACGCCCCCAAAACTCTCCATTAATCATCTAAGTCACCCCTTGTTGCCTTCCACCAGCGTGGCTGATGCTATCCTTCTCGGGCGCAACGAGTCACTTTCTCTGCTGATATGAAGTGGAAAGACTATATTGAATCCATTGTTAGGTCAGCTGCTAAGAAAGTCGGTCCACTGTGTCGAGTGAAACAATTTTTCTCTCCAGAATCTATCTTAAATACCTATGAGTCTACCATTCGTCCATGAATATTGCTTCCATATATGGTCCGGTGCCCCTGCTATTTACCTTGAGCTCCTTGATAAGATCCAAAGAAGAATTGTGCAATATTATTGATCCTAATCCGATGGCTCAACTCCAGTCACTTTCTCACCAACGCAAGGTTGCCTCTCTATGCATTTTCTATAAATACTTTCATGCTATGGTCCTTTGGCAGCCTTGTTTTCGACGTTATCTGACCTACTTTCAGACCAGTGCTGTCGGACGGAGCTCACCGGTGAAGTTGTGATCAATTGTAAACTTTTTGACAACGTGTACAATGAACTTTATTTTGGGCCCCGAAACTGTTTAGTAAGTTTATTTTAACTTAATTATTCTTATTCATTTATTCGTTTTCGTTTGAATTTAATTTTTGTATTTTTTTCTTTTTAGTCTTTTTATTTTCAGCTTTGGGCTCCATCTTTATTTTTTTAGTATGGTTTGACAGATTACTGTTATTTGTTATAATTCATTTGCATTTAATTTATAGTTAATGTCTATTATTTCCGTTATTTGAGGAAAAAAAGATTTACCGATTTGTTTTAGAATAGCAGTCCATTTTTGTTTTGACGTTTTGAATAGTTAACTTCCTTGTTATTTGTTAAATCTTTTCAGCTTTCCTATTCGGTTTCGACCGAGTTTTAATTTTATTTCTCTCTGGGTTAACTTCTTGTTTACCCAGTTTTTGGTTTATTTTATTTTTTCTTAAAGTTTTATTGTTTGTTTAGTAGAACTTTATTTTCGACGAATTTTAATTTTTTATTTTTCGACTTTCAGATCGTCGGGGAGAACGAATGCCTATCTTACCCAATTCGGACAGATATTAGTGCTTTCCTCTGACGAACTGGCCGGGAGATGGAGTTTCAAAATTATGATAGATCGTAAAGCCTTCATCTCCATCCTTAAATGTCTGCATGTATGTTGTGGTAGGATCCACCTAATCTGCATAGGTGACTACCAACTATATAAATAATGGTTGGTACCGGAAGACGGGAGGGGGAGGAATCACGAGATCCAACTAGAGACTCTGATCGACTGCGACTAGTCAACACATTCTCCAGGAACGTCTTCCCAGAAATATACAGAAATACTATATGTACTTATTGTGTACACTTTCTTGTTATAATACATTCTTGTTCTAAGTACATTTTGTGTTGCATTATTATTCCATGAATTAGGCGAGATTCAACAATGAGTCAAGACTCAACAATGGCGACGAAGTAGAACGAACCATACGCCAAGTTTCAACAATGGCGACGAAGTAGAACGAACCATACGCCAAGTTTCAACAATGGCGACGAAGTAGAACGAACCATACGCCAAGTTTCAACAATGGCAAAGAAGTAAAACGAACCATACGGAAAGAAGAAAGAATTAATAGTGAGAGTTTTCAACAATTGGGACAAGTCATTGAAGAACCCAGGCTGAAAAAAAAAAAACTATTAATTCAAAGTCCAACGTTAACGATAACGACGAAGGATTCTGAACTTCTGGATATGTAAAACTCGTTAAAAGACGACTAAGCATAAAGGAACGTTCACTCAGAAAAATTGAAAGGTGTCGTAAACGAATAACGGTAATTTTAAATTAAAAAATTATCTACAACGAGACACCCGCTAAAAAGAAAAATTGGCCGACTACAAAAACATGCATGGATTAAAAGGAGCACAAATACACCGTGTCGACTTTGAAAGGTAACAAACTTTAAAAAATTATTTTTTTTTTTAATTATTTGTTCAACAATATAGTGACGAATTACCTCTGATAAGAAAATCAGACGTTGTCATTGAAATACGCGAACAGAAGTCGAAAACGAAAAAAAAAAAAAAGTCCGACGCTCTCTGTTCACGAAGAAAAAAATACCAAAGTTGATTAGCACGGGCGTGAATGTAAAAGCAAGACATAAAATATAAAAGTCGTACGTTGTTTCGATTTTTTGGTCAGCTTATATGATATTCGTGGATACACAAATTAAAAGTATATTCCTTGTTGCATGAACACTATCAGCTAAAGATGGATGAACTATCCAAAGTCATATCTGAATTATTAAAATCCCAGCAGTTGAGTCAACAACGTCAGCAAGAACAACAGATAGCACAGCAAGAACAACTGATAGCGATGCAAAAATATCAAGAACGTCAAGAGGAAAGACTTTTGGAAATTCAAAAGTTAACACTGGAGAAATTAAACAACTATCAGGCAAATGAGGGAAATTCTTCATATTCTAATAACAGCATATTTAATTCGCTGGAAACTTTCAACTATGTGCCAGACGAAGAAAAAACGTTTGAAGCGTACTTTAAACGATATGAAGATATTTTCTACACAGACTGTGAAAACTGGTCGAATTCAAGAAAAGTCAGTCTATTACTAAGAAAGCTAGGTACAGCAGAACATAGCAAATTTGTAGATTTTATTCTACCGAGAAAAACAACTGAATTGGAATTCTCGGAAACAGTGAAATTGCTAAAAGAGCTGTTTGGAGCAAATATGTCGCGTTGGCATAAGCGATGGTTATGCATGAATGTCTCTAAATCCGACGATCAGGATTACTTAACATATGCATCTATAGTGAATAGACATTGTGACAATTTCAGATTGGCAGAGATTACGGTTGAAGAATTCAAGTGCTTATTTTTTGCTCAAGGACTGGTATCCAGTAAGAGTGCCGAAATAAGACGTAGAGTTTTGTCTAAACTCGAATCTGAACAAGGCCTTACCCTGCAAAAGTTAGCAGAGGAGTGTCAACGGGCCGTAAGTTTAAAGAAAGAGTCGCAAAAAATCGAAGAAGCTGGTATTGCTTATATTAAAAAAATAAAAAAGCAGTCAAATTACCCATCAGAGAAAAATTGGAGAAAAAATTCGGCGTATTTTAAGAATAGACAAGAAAATAAAAAGAACGAGTATGGAAAAAAGGTCCCACCATATAATTGCAGACGTTGTAACAAAAGACATTGGGAGATAAATTGCCCATATAGAAATAAGAAATGTTTCGTGTGCCAAAAGAATGGTCACAAAGGATCGTGTTGTAAAACGAAAAAATTCAAGAGCCGAATTAGACAAACAAATTCGAATATCAAATCAGATAGAGATTTGAGGAAATATGTGACGACTGAAATATTCAAAAAGAATATCAAATTTCAACTCAATTCGGGGTCAGATTTAACAATAATGAACGATAAAACATGGAAAATTTTAAAAAGGCCTACAATAATGAAGTCAACGAAACTCGCTCGAACGGTAACTGGAAAGCAAATTAACTTCGAAGGCGAGGTTGTACTTCCAATGAAATTGAAGGGGATCGTTAAAAAATAAAAGTTTTCATTCTGAAAAATGGAGAAAACTTGTTGGGTACAGATTTTATTGAAACATTCGAATTGTGGGATAAACCGTTAAACTCATTCTGCAGAAAAGTAGAAAGTAATACGCAAACAAGACAGGACATTAAAGATGAATTAAAGAAAAAGTTTCCGGAAACCTTTACACCTGGTCTTGGAAGATGTAACAAGTTTGAAGCTAAATTTGAATTAAAAGAAAATACTATGCCTATATTTAAAAAGGAACGTAACCAACTTTTACCAACGTCTACACCCGGTGGTGTAACCACGTTTGGTGGTTCGGTTCTCTGGGCCTTAGGACGACCTTTTCACTAATGGGCTAACTCTGCGCTAGTCAATAGTGACGTAAGTCCAAGCTAGCTCTTGGTCGCTGACCGCTTCGATCCACACCAAATCGAATTTTCTTAGTAATCGAAGCGCTGTTTCGAGCAGTGGTGGGCGCTATATTAAGAGAAGAAATATCTTCACAACGAAAAATAAAAACGGAAGATTCGTTGGGTTAATCTTCAATTGGTTTATATAGTTCTTGGTACAACAAAAATTAACCCTTCCCGCATCAATATCTATAGTCACATCGGACCCCGTCTAAAGTTCTTCAGAGTCAGGATATCTGGTGGCAGCTGACGTTGATTCCAGAGGCACTCGATGCGGCAATTGAAGCGTAAGTCTTCAAGCTCTCAAAGCTGCTTATGTGCATTTCAGTCCCAAACCGGCGTAGGGTCGAAAGGTTCTGAGGATTCGGTGATTCCCCAATTTTCACATTAACCCCAATAAGAGTTCTTTGTTCCCTATTTCTGCTTTCTTAATCAACTTACCAAATTTGGAGAATTATCCACCTTCTTGGAATAGTTACAGGGACTGATCCTCACTTCAACTTGCTTCACTTTACATTTCGTACCCTCACTCCATACAGGTGGTGCTAAATTCTCCGTCTTCCTCCTTCCTTATCAGCATTCAAACTCAGCCTACTCTTTGTGACAAATATAATTTTTAAAGCGTGTAGGCGAAAGGCCGGGGTTTTATTCTAGTCATTAATTTTAATTCTCTGATTCTTTTCTATTTTCCGGGAATTATCATTTCCCAGCGAAAATATAAACCAGATCATTCACTTGCCCGTCAACGACCGGACTTGTTTTCATAACTTTTTCTTCAGAAAGAGTTCGTTATCATTTAAATTTCCCAATTTGTTTTCGTCTGCAAAAATATAGCTCTTCTGCAAACGATATTTGTTTGCTTAAATTCTCAAAGAAGAGATAAATTTATTTCTCAATTTATGAACAATCTCGGTTCTGTCTAGTGAAAATATAACCCAGATCACCTGCTAGTCAACGACAGGACCTGTTTTCTATAAATTCGACGCTGAAAATGAGTTTGTTCATTATTTAAATTTCTTAATTCGTTTTCGACAGCCTATTTCTCTCCTCGTTAACGATATTTATTTTCTTAATTCCTCAAGGAAGAGATAAAATTATTTGTCAACTTGTTTTAACCACATGCTAGATTCTCGAAAGGTAGAAAAAAAACTTTTGGGTCTACCGTAGAGGAGAATGCCAGACGGCCCCTTTCCACTTTTACATCACCAAGGAAAATGTCTCCTGCGCTCTCTCTCTCTCACTCTTTCTGCCCCTCTCTCTCTCCGCTTATATTTCACTTTAGGCTTAACTTTTTCCTGGCTTTTCCAGATATAATTAACATTTTATGTCAGATGTAGTTTCTATTAATAACCCTTTAGACTGTCACAGTGACTAGCACAAATGGAATGTTGCCACTTTCATAACACCAATTCATATTTTTTCAGATAAAAACTGACGAGTCAACCCCTCTGTTTTTATCACTCGAAATTACTTAGCTGTTATCAATGTTTTACTCTGACCTGAATACCATTTGATATTCCAGGAATATGAAATTATATTAACCTCTCGGGTTACTTATATATTATAGTGAATGTGGTTTCTTTGTCAACATTGTTGACGAAATCTCTATCATTTCTTCTCTATGTTATACCGTTATATATACCTAAACATCTTTGAGCAGTCTGACATTATCATAATAAAGACAAGGCAATGCAAGGGACATAACTGGCATTATGTCTATTGAACTGAGAGCATTACAAGAATATAAAAATTCACCTTAATATTATATAGTAAGATTAACTAAGTTTAATCTGTGACAAGAAAAATTGGGAAAGTTTAATACCAAGTTGTAAAGAACATTCAAAATAGGGTTGAACTGGCAAAAGTGGGAAGTATACAACCATCTCAGTCAATCTCATCTAATATTTTATTGATATTTACTAAGCTTAGCTCAATACAATGCCAGAGAGGGAGTGTGGATTCTGAAATAATGTTGGGACAATCTCCAGAAATGAGAAAAAAATCCTACCTTGATCGTTAATGGTATCCTATCAGCTGTCGAATTCTCTTCTGATTTTTTGCTTTCCTGTAAACTACAATCTTCAAAAATTGAAATTCAATTTCAATCGTCATCTTCTATCTCCTCGAATCCTGTACTTTTATTTTCCTCTCTGTTTCTTCAACTTTCAGAAATCCCTTGTATCTTAGTGATTTTATCGCCTTGCTTGGGGTGATAGACGCTTTCTTATTAATAATGTACCAACTGGAATAAGGTTTTTTATTTCAATATTTTACATTTATTGCATGAGCGGGAAATTTTGTTAACACGACCAGGAATTGGGATGTGGCAAGCCTCTCACTGCGCTGTCGCTAGAAAGCTGGAAAGTGTTCGAACGAACTACATTCCTTGGTTTCGCCAGTCCTAACCTTCACGGCTAGAACCCGCCATACCGCTCACATTGAAGCAAACCACCCACATTCCTCCAGTGTTCCATTGGTAAGAAGTAAGTTTCCACTCGAACAGTGTCTTCCCGCGAACCACTGCTCCGTGGAGCCAACTGCAAAGAGGATGTTTCCACGATCACTACAATCTTAACTTTTACAAGTTTTTCGGTTAACTGTTATCTTTCTCCTATCTGCATAAACTGCCTCTTAATGCAACACTTACCTCAAGTGGCCTTGTACAGGATGAACCTTACTATAAAAAAAAAAAAACATTTATATGATCGAATCAATCCTTTGCACAGTTTCTGATGCAAGACTCTTCCTACTCCATCGTGCCTGTTTTCATATTCCGCAATATAATTTACAATCTCGGACTTTTTCTGTACCAAAAACGTTTTTGTTGTTTTCTGGGTTTGTCTCTGATTTAATTTAGTTGGTCCTGATGACACTCATTTTTTGTTGCAACAAAAGACTGATTTGCTCTTCTCGTGTGCTCTCAGCGCAACTGTGATGGTTTCTTTTTTCATAACCTATTTAAGGCAAGGCACTATTTACTTGACAGTAAGGCAGGATTAGTGTTAGATAATAAAGAGTAGAAATAGTTACACATATGACTGTACATCTTGCTATACAGTGACAAGATTGTGTCGAGATTTCTGACAGTAGGACAGAAAGCAGATATTCATACTTTTACCAAAGACATACGAAGTGGATATGTGCAGAGCCTCGAATGGAAGTGAAACCCTCTTCCTCCACTACATTTTCCAAACTGATAATCGTTACATAAATTCATACCTTTGCACCTAAACGAAGCGAAAGTCTCATCAGCAAAATGATCTATTTCATTAATTAATGTGATATTCAGTCAAAGATCAAACAGAACTTCGAATATTACTTTAATGATAAACGTTAAACATTTCAAATGCTTGAGATGAAAATAAAAATGTCAAAAGATTACAGTATTGATATTATTTCCTAAATATGCATTGGCAAGAATAAATAAAAGCATAAAACATTGTCAAAAGCAGATTGCAGAAAAGTACAGAGAGAACATTTTTATAGTAACAGTGTTATCAATTTTACCCGGCAAAATGTTGAGTTACCCTCACAAAACAATAGATTTCCGTTACATAATGAGCCCCATTTATTTTAAGCCAGTAATTTGTGAAGGTCAATTTCAATGCAAAGTATAGACTTTTATGAAAGCCGGACGATGCAACATGACAAAAATCAAGATGCTGGTCAGTTAAAAGTAATCGTATGTCAAAATTACAGATGAAAAACTTACAATTATAATGTCACTATTGTCGCATTAATGAATTCCTAACAATGCCTTTCTTCTTCATTTGTAATCCTTTTCTGTAGTAACAATTTGACTAAAGAAACGAAATGTTATATGAATAAGTCTGTTTTTGATCAGCTTAATGACAAGGAAAGCATTTTATCCAATAAACATTTTTCAACATTATCTTCTTTATCAATGTTCTTATATCAGTATTAGTTATATAGTTATATTATTATATATATTAGTATATTAGTTAAACTAAAACTTGCAAATCAAAATTCAACTTCTCATTCTACAAATCCAGTCTTGTACGCATTCTTTCAGTAACGCACTAATTTCAGGTTACCAGAAAATTTCTTTCTTTCTGTTTTTTTGTGTATATCTATCGTAACATCATTTTTTTATAAAATCCCTATTCTGTCTATATAACTTTCATTAATTCCTGACTTCTATCAATTTCTTTCTTCATAATTTTCCATTCATTTCTAGGTTGAAAAAATTAGTAATGTTTTTAAATTATACTTATAAGTATTTACTCTGTAAGTAATGCTTGTTTTAATTCTTGAACACTGACGATACTTTTCAAAATGTTAAAAGAGCTTAATTTTTTAATTAAAATATTACAAAATTCGTTTTGTAACTGTCAAAATTTTCTATTTCCTATTTCGTTTGTCAACACAGAAAACGAGTGACGCTAAGCAGATGGTGGCGTGATATGAAATGTCAAAAACATTCTGTCTACCTGGTAGAAATCGATACTGACGAGAAGGTGATATGAAATGTGAAAAACGTATTACTGTCTTCTTTGTTGAAATCGACGTTAAAACAAACCGGAAATATTATTTCCTGTTTTAAACTGCCTACCGACAAAACTTACCATATATCATCAATCCTTAGAGTGAAAAAATGACGTGAAACCTTTTTGTGATATCATTGATGTAGATAAACAGCTAATATATATTAATAAAGAATTAATTTGATTATTTCAATTATTTTCAAAATTTGTTCTAATTGTACCCGATACATCTTTGTAAATCTTCCAAGTGACTTCTTTTAAACACTTGTGTCACATGCTTCATAAAGATGGAATGTATTTATTTTTAGATATTACCCATTTACGCGATGTAATATAGAATTAAACATTTAAAAAAAATAAATATAGAATTAAACATTTTTAAAAATCCGGGTACATTGCGAATGAACTGATGAACACCCAAGCTGTAGAAGGATAATTAGCAAGTTCGTTTTCCAAAATATTGGCGGTAAGTTCAATTCCTAGTGAATGCTTACTATTGTGATCCTTTGTCAGATTTGACTCAGCTTAGTCACTAATTGTTGAACAACTGCTAAATCACTGTGACGACCTTAGCTTATTTCTTAAGCGATTTAACGAGATTAATTTACGTGTCACATTGTTCTGCTATTTTCGGGGATAACATATAATAAACTTCTAGTTTCGTTATATAAAAATGAATATCATCATTACTTTTAAGTTTGTTGATTTTGTTTTAGTTTTACTAGTGACGAAAATAATAAAAAGAATCTTTTAAAAAACGGCTTTATTGCTTGTACGTTGAAAATACGTAAAACTGGGGTAAATCTGCTGGGTAAAACTTCTGGTAAAACTTCTTGTAAAACTTTGGTAGTTGTGCCAACATTGTCTTTATATAATCCAACAAATTAAAGGAAAGTTTTGCAAAAATAACTTTTAAGATTTCTGCTACTCTTTCATATTTTAATCTTATATAAAACCAAAAATTGATGGATTTTTGTAAAAGAAAAAATATATAAAAAAGTAATTGCAAAAAAAAAACAATACCCGCAAAAAATAAATAATTTTAAAAATAATTCCAGAATTTAGATTGAAATTTCAAACTGCTAAATCGTTTTCCCCATTTTAATATTCTTTTCTTGTTCAAGCATTTTCTCTCATTTCAGAGTTTAATTGCAATTTAATAAAAGAGAATGAAATGGTTTTGACGGTTGCCATTTTGACAAGATGAACCTGAAGAACATTGATTATCCTTGCATACGTCTTCTGTCTCGTGTTTCCGATTCTTATCGATTCTTTCGCTTTTATTTACTCATTTTTCTCCTTTTTAATTATTTATATTCTTTGGAATCCTATTTTTATTTACTTCTACTTTTTCTTTATTATATCCTTCATCGTCTCCCGCGTTTTCTTTTTCTTTAATGTCTCACTTTTCTTCGATTTGTGTGATTTTCTAGCTCACATCTGCTATTCGCAAAAACAGACAAGAAATTTTCTGTGTTAAATAAATTTTAATGAAAATCGATTGTTAGTTTGAATGTTTCTTTTCTTTTATTACATTTTTTTTGCTATGAGATGTCATACATAAGAAATTACATCGTAAATTTAAACAACAAACCTCTTGCGGAGAATTTCTCAGAATAGAAAAAACGCAGCGTTTTCCTTTTGTCGTACTTGACGCAATAGAAACTTGTCTAATGACTTAAATCCATCAGACACCTTTAATTTCCGGTGGAAAATGCGCATGAGAAAGCAGAACTATCGCTTGTTCTGCTAATGCAGTGCCCTTGTGTTCTCTTGGTATTTGAATAGGCGTCTTCGCTGTTTTCGCGGGAAAACAGATAGCGTAATGAAAAATGCCACAAACTTAACAAAAATAAATTTTTATCGTCAAAATACTTATGTTATTATTAAGATGAAAGACCAAAGTATTTTTTAATTATTTTAAAAATTTTTTTAATATTTTCTAACACGTTCGAAATTTTGGTTAAAGTCTTCTTTTGTTTACGTCATCGCGATGTCAGAGACAATAACATTTTTTTTTGCGCTTTTTTTCCATTGAAAACACATTGATTTTGAAATTTTTGTAAAAATCAAGTAATTGTCCAATTTTAATGAAATTTTCAGGACTTATTCACAAATGAATGAAATTATTTTTTAAATATTTTTTTTTTTGAAAAGTTTGGTAATTTTTTTTTTTTTAAATATGTTACCCCCCACTTACTTAATTTCATGAAATTTCGCCCAAAACCTTTCGGTTTCCTGAAAAAAAGTTTTTTTTAAAGAAGTCTTTGGAGATGATAAATCACCTACTTTTTTTTCAAATTTGAGCTATCTGACTAAAAATCGGCTCTGAATTGAAAAATAATGAATCCAATAAAACTATGATATTACTTAATTAGAAAAGCTTTTAATTGCTTTTGTAAATAAATAATATTAAGGACATTATTGTCTGAAGAAATAAAATTTTTCTGATGAATAATTAAGTTTTACAAGAATTTTTTCATTTTTTAAGAAATTTTAATTAAATAATTTATAATAGTTTAAAATCGTGTAAAGCTCTGTATTAGGCTGTTTCCTCGAGGTGATTAAGCGGAAACAAAATGTACGATTCCAAAATTGCAAAGATTAATAAGTTTAGTTGCACTATTTTATTTCTTAATTATTTTTTATGTTGTATTTTTTTAATTGATACATTCATTATTTCCATGTAGGGTAGACTGAAATTGCCATTATTATAAAAAGGTCACATGATCTAAGAGTGTTGTCCATTTATTGTAATAAATGGATAACACGTGGACTTTTCATAACATTTCGCTTCTTAGTTGCTTTCCAACAGGTTGTATTTTCCGTTCAGCTTCTTTTCAGTAATGTTTATTGGGTTAATAAAAGTTTTAGTAATTATGTAATTAATAATAAAATTTAATAATAAAATAATTGTCATAACAATAATTAGAAATAAAATGAAAAATATATAAAAAAATATAAATCAGGTTACCAGATAGGTACCTCTACTATTTATCAACATAAATTTAGATTTAATTAAAAGCTTAATGATTAAATTCATTATTTCCATTAAGTAAAAATTCTGGTGTATTTCAGATAGAAACTATATACATTGGATTGGAAAGTCACATTTAATTTTGATTTATTAAATAATAATTAAATTATCAAGTTACTTCTATCATGGTATTTTATTTTACATTTTTTAAAATTATTTTTCAGCATATAAACGTAAAGGTAAGTACCAAAAAAAATTAGAGCGCTGAAAGTTTTCCTTAAAAATAACGAGGTAAATAATTCGTTCACATAAATGTAAAATATTTCACTTTTCTCCTTCCGTAGAACAAATTATCCTCACGGAATCCATCAATAGGTCATTCAACACCTGTCAAATGACGCAAAAGTTTATGACCTGCTTTGTTTTATTTTCAAATTACATCTTTTCGGCGCAAAAGCTAAGTTAAGCTTGGTTCAAAATATTTTAAATAAACATTATAATTTCTGATTTTCTTAAAATAAGTTTTTAAAAAATGATAATTGATATTTAAAAAATTTCAAACTGAGATTTTCATTGATTCTATGAAATGGAAAAAAATGGTCAATTTTGCTGACTCAAAAAAAAACAAGATTTTTAACGAAATTTTCAGACGTGTTAGGAACGATTAAAAAATGTAAAAAAAACCCACAAAAATACTTTGATCTTTCCTCTTAATAATAACAAAGATTTAGACGATAAAATTTTGTTTTCCTCAAGTTTGGCGTCTTTTTCATCAAGCTATGCTCTTTTTTTTACATTTCGTGGAGGTACCTATAATTTGAATATTTGCTTGCTAAATTTGGTTATATGATAGCTGTCAGGTGAGAAATTACGAAAAGCTTTTAATGTTATTTTTTGGTGGTTATTCATAATATTTTAGCTGCTTCTTTCTGATTGGAAACTATCAAGCTACACCAGCCACGGCTTCTGTGCTCAAAACCTTCAGTTATTCGTTTACACATATACAGACAACATATGTTTTTGATTTCAGCTGCTTCTATTGTTAGGAAAAGGAATAACTCAGGCTCGAATTTCTGTACATTTCTACACTCTGAATTTGTTCTCTTGTTCTTTACTTCATCGGAAAAATCAAATGACCTCGAGTTTAGATTTTGTAAAGATAAAAAATTGCGTAAAAAATACAGTCTATCAAAATATATATCTGTTATGTGTATTTAAACACATAATAGATAATTTCAAATCAAGAAAGATATTAGTATGGATCAAAAGTATTTTCAATTGCTTATTAATTCTTTAAATCGTGCATGGTATGTTTTGATGATCCTTGCTCTTTTGAAAATCTGGGAAACATGACAAATCAGCGCTTTCATTGGCCTAGTCTCTCCTTCTCTCTATCTGTTAGCCTTTCTCTCTCACTCTATCTCTGCTAGCCTCTCTCGCCATCCTTGCTGGCTAGTTTAATATATGAAGAAATCTCTTAATGTAATTAGTCGAAACGTTCATTGAATTGAATGTATTTGATCATAAAAAAGAAAACAGGGCGATCTCAAAATGATGCCTGCTTAAAAGAAATAAAATAACATTTCGTTTCTTTAGTCAGTTATAAACAATGAATTCACTTTCCTGATTGAGGCACTGTGCTTTGTTTTGTTTTGTTTTTTGTTTGGCTTTGGCCGTTTCACTTTCTAGAGCTATTCTTCCGAAGAATGAAAAATTTACAGCGACAAGAAAATGGAATGGATGTCAACAGGTAACAGCGGTGTTGGGCCTCCAACCAGAATTCCCTGGCTCTCCACAATTCTTCAGTCTATCAACTCACTTCGTAGGCGTTTGAGGGGTAGCTAAGTAAAGTATTTAGGTAGTTCTGTTTTAAAATTAAAACTGAAGGGTTTATATTGAAAACCCTTAAAGTAGCAAGAATTTAGGGTCCTTGGGGTTTCCTATTAAGGATTTTTACTTCTGAATCAATCACTTGCTATTCTATCCCAAACATAGTTTGTCACGGTTGATTACAATTATTGCTATTTTGCAGTTTCATGGGTTCAGTTCTGTCTTATCCATAAAGGCAGAATTCTACCTCTTACGCCATTTGCGTATTCAACCACCTTTAGCATTCTTCAAACTCCATTTTTTGATTAGGCGAAATTAAGTTAATTATCGAATCTGGTTCAATTATAATTTGGAGCAAAAAGGACTCTCTTCTCAAGAAACAAAATGAGATGTTTCTTGACACTTTGAAAATTTGTTAAAAATATTCTAAGAAAAATCAATTCTGAATAATCACTCAAGCATTATATTGGCTTCGGCCAATGTAGTCTTGGAGCTTTATTAAAACAACCTTCGTCTCATATTTTAATTTTGGGTTTAGCAAATATTTGACGCTTTTTTTCGTTCAAGTTTTAAACATAAAAAACTTTATTTTTTAAGAAAATACATTTCGACTTTTCGACCTAGGTGTTTCTAACTTAAAAAATATAATTTACTTAAATTTTCTTTCTCGAATTTACATATTAAACTTATAAGGTTAACCCTATTAGAAACGAGCGTTAATTGTAAATTTGACTTGTTATAGAGTCAAATTTACAATTAATGGCCGTTTCTAATATATTGGTCAGATTGTCCTTATCTTTGTGTTTTAAAAAATCACAAATCCCAATTGATAATTGTTCAACAACTGGATTTTCTTTCAAGAGGTAAGTAAACACTCTTAAAATATTTGAACCAATTGTTGGCATTATGATCATATATTGTTTCATTTTGTAGCGCCTACCAAATTCTACATACAGCTTCAGTGGTTTTGGAGTTCAGTTTAAAACAATGCTTCAAAATTGATAGAACCTCACTAGCTGGATTTGACATTATAAAGTCGAAAACAAGAAGTGAAGCTCAGTAGTACTGAAAGAAATAATAATAATAATAATAATAATAATAATAATAATAATAATAATAATAATAATAATAATAATAATAAGAAGAAGAAGAAGAAGAAGAAGAAGAAAAAATAGTAAAAGCCAAGGAAGAAATCATGAGGCATATAAGTCAGACACAAAATAGTGAAATTACAAACAACAAAGCATAACATCAAAACTATTAAACTCTACAATGCAGCACTCAAATTAATTTTGGATGAAGTAGACCCACATATAAGTCTCGAGAATAGCAGCAACTAAAAAATTAAACCTCAAAGTGAAAAAAGGCAGTCTCATAGAATGAAGATCCCACCTTGGAAAAGAAAAATAGAGATAGAAATTGAACTTAGAACAGAACTCTCAGACTTCAAAGAACTGGCAAGAGGAACAAATATGGGGACTAGAAAGGACAGAAGAGTCAAAAGAAAATACAAAATTTGGAATGAAAATGAAATCTTATCAGCTAAATAAAAATAAAGCAAACAATACAACTGAAGGCTCTGAGATGCGATGAAAATTTTACAGAATAATAAGCAACAAAAAACTGAAGTGACCCCCCCCCCCCGCCAAAGAAATGAAAGAAGTTCTGGGAAAAAATAGAAAAGAACAAGAAAAAAGTAAATTGAATTACGCAAGAGGTAAAACGGATGAAAAATAAAGATAACAAACATGGATGGGAATCATAGAAGAGGATGTTGAATGTGCCCTGAAAAAAAGCACACAACTGGAAATCTCCAGGAATAGATGAAATTCCTAACTTTTGGCTCTATTATCTACATACAGCACACAAAATCTAGCCAAAGAAATTCTACCCAAGAATTGTGACATAAATGTTCCCCAAAAGTACAGACCAATTACATGTCTTACAAACTGTTGACATCTGTTCAGAGAAAACAGGCATATTCCTTCTTAGAAAAGAAATGACATATTACCTCTTGAACAAAAAGGGTGCAAACATGGCTCTTGTGGATACCAATTACTTATTAATAGGATGATCTTGGAAAACTTCAAATACAAAGATCAGTACTGCCTAGATAGATTACCGTAAAGCATTCCATAGTTTACCCATTCCTGGATCTTAAAGTTTTTAAATATATACAAGGTATCCCCCGCCGTCATCAATTTCAAACAAAGTATGTCGATATGGAAAACAACAATTCACCTCAACCATATAAATGAAATCTATAAGTCTGGTGAAATAAACATCAACAGAGGAATATTTCAAGGTGACTCTTTGTCTCCCTTACTACAAGGTAACCAAAAAAGTTCTGTCCGTTTTTTGATTAGTCATTGAATGAAGTTGAAATATATACGAAATGCGTGTAGCAATTGTTTTCAAATTCGGACAGTCGGAAGTAGGAACATCAGACGTTATAAAAAAACACGCGCCCCGTGCCCGGCCATCAGTTATAAGCCGGACAGCTGTGAGAAGGATGGAACTGTCTAGAGATCTCGTTCGGGGCTGTTTGCTTTACGACTTCAAAGTGGGCTTATCAGCAGCTGCATCAAGTCGCCGCATATGTCAAGCGTTTGGGGATAGTGCTGTGGATGAACGTACTGCAAGGCGTTGGTTTCGAAAATTCAAGTCGGGAGATTTGTCTCTCCATGATGAGCCTCGCAGTGGACGACCACAGGTCTTGAATGACGGTGTCCTGAAGGCGGCCATTGAATAGGACAGTAGTCTAACGTGTGGTGAACTTGCAAGACAGTTCAACGTTTCCGATGAAACAGTTAGGCTTCACCTGCACCGTATAGGTAAGACGTACAAACTGAGCAAGTGGGTTCCGCAAACACGGGACAAGGAGTGGCAGCCTGCGTATCGCTGCTTTCTCGCCACCGTACCGCATCCTTAGTCAATCGAGTGCTTACGAGTGATGAAAAGTGGGTTCTGTACGAAACTTCCAAGCGTTCCAGACATTGGTTGTCTCCTTAGGATGCTGTCCCTCACACCGGAAGACCGCCAATGCACCCACGCAAGATTATGCTTTGTGTCTGGTGGACAGGTCGTCAAGTGGTTCATTATGAACTGCTACCAACGGGCCAAACGGTCACTGGAGACCTATACTCGCAGCAATTGAAACGTGTGCAACAGGCATTGCGCCAGAAGGAGCCAGCACTGGTGAATCGCAAAGGTGTGCTTTTCCTCCATGACAACGCCAGGCCGCATGTCGCGCGAGTGGTCAGGGATACCATACAGCAACTTGGTTGGGAGACTTTGTACCATCCACCTTATTCACCTGACCTTGCGCTATCCGATTACCAACTCTTCCACTCCCTGGATAATCATCTTCGTGGGAAATCCTTCACCAATGAAGCAGACTTCACGGACTTCTTTGCGTCAAACCCCCCCGAGTTCTACCGCAAGGTCATTGAACAGCTGGAGACACGTTGGCAGAAGGTGCTGGATGCCGATGGCGATTACTTTGAAGACTAAATATAAGTTACACATACTGTGAAGCGTTTTTTTTCCTTTAAAAACGGACTGAACTTTTTTGGTTACCTTGTATTTTGTACATCACCAATAGGACTAACTTAACAGGATGGAATATGGCTATATCTCAAAAGAAAACCCGATTCTGTTTGTACAGTTTCTACGGGCATTTTTTGGCCGAGCCTACGGACTCGAGGAAACGCACGTTAAACTCGGCCTTGTGCCACATCTATCTCTCGTGGAGGAGGGGACAGTGAATATTACTGTCCACTGATGACAGCCTTGCTGCGACTTGTTCCAGCAAGACAGTCGAACTCTCTGCCTCTGAGCAGAGAGGAACCCGGACGAGGCTCCGCCTAAGGGCAGAGTCTCGTTCGGGAACGTTGACCAACCCGATTCTGTTTTTACAGTTTCTACGAGCATTTTTTGGCCGAGCCTACGTGCTCGGGAATACCCACGTTAAACTCGGCCTCGTGCCACATCTTTACCTCGGGTGGGGTGGGGGCAGTAAATATCGCTGTCTACAGTTGACAGACGGTCGAATTATCTGCCTTTTATCAGAGAGGAACCCGGATGAGGCTCCGCCGAAGGGCAGAGTCTCGTTCGAGGAGGTTGACCAACCCGATTCTGTTTTTACAGTTTCTACGGGCATTTTTTGGCAGAGCCTGCGGGCTCGGAATACCCATGTAAAATGTAAAGAACATGCGCGGAAGCGAACTCGAACTGCGTGTGTGTGTTTTCGCCGGGCACACCTTGGTGTACCATAATGGACTCGACCGAGGACTACAAGAAGACGCGAGAGTCGTTTGCAGTTTTTTGGGCGGCAAAAGCCGTTGCGGTCGGTCGTCCGTTTGTCGGCAGCAGTCGTGGGTGCCGTTTGCTCGTTCACTGTCGTAAAGTGTTCGTTTGGAAGAGTCTTGCGTTGTCGTGGATGCCGTTTGTTCGTTCGCTGTCGTAAAGTGTTCGTTTGGAAGAGTCTTGCGTTGTCGTGGGTGCCGTTTGCTCGTTCGCTGTCGTAAAGACTCGTGCGTTCGTTTCGGGTTCGCAAGAAGGCATTCGATCGGCTGTAGCATCTCCGTGTGCGACAGTTTTTTTTTTACCTAATTCCCGTTCTTCCCACAAGCTATTTTGGCTGAGCTTTCTGGGGAGAAAGTGTGATTTTGCAAACAGTGACTATTACTGCTACTAATGCAATAGTCTTCAACAAAACGAATCGTGTTCTCTCAGTGACTGGCGTGTTTATCTAAAAATAAATACGCTTAAATTCACCTTCATCCCTACCGTGCGCCAACGACACGGAGTAGATTATGTGTGTTATTTCGGCATTATGGCCTTCGACCCGAAACTGATACCACTTTTCGACGGAAGCGATTCTGGACAGTCGGTAGTGGAATGGTTGGAGAAGGCGGAACTGATATGTCAGTTGAGCGGTGTGAAGCGAATTGCGTGTATTATCCCGATGCGTTTGTCAGGTGGCGCATGTGCTGTGTATGGAAATATACAGCCAGGGGAAACGGTCGACGTCTTTTTGGCAGAACTGCGCAGACTCGCGGTTCTGTTTGGTGGCGTATCAGAAAAGTGTTTGCAGTGTGCATTCGTTGCTGGATTGCCTGGGCATGTAAAGGAGCTCTTAAGAGCGTCATCCCAGATGGAAGACCTGGATTTGTCGCACGTGCTGGCACGAGTTCGCGCTATCTTGAATAAATGCACTGGTTCTACAGAGCAGGCCGCAGTGGATGCACAGTTGAAGGAAACAGATGCGCACACGAGGTGCTATAAATGTGATGGACCCAATCATAGGGCGAACGATTGTCTCCTGGGTCGTGAACCATCCAAGAGTGCTGGTACCAAGCACCGACGGACCATCACTTGCTATCGATGTCATCGGCAAGGGCACATTGCTCGGTGAGCACGGGGGCGAGAATTCAGCGCCAATCTCCTCTTCAAAACCCTTGTAAATGGCGCATTGCCTGTAGTGACGGTTCGTATCGATGGAATACCACGTACAGCTCTGGTGGATACAGGATGCACACAGTCACTAGTCCGTAAGTCATGCTGTCGAGCATGGACAAGAAAATCAACACGCGTGCTTACAGTAGACGGAGGCGCACTTGACTGTTGCGGAATCGGAGTGGTACAAGTTAGCGTTGGTGCAAAGTCGTCCATCGCTATGGAAGTCCTAGTCGTGAACGGAGACCTGCTTGGATTCGACTTGCTGCTCGAACTAGACGCCATCAAAGATTTGGGAGGAATATCTATAACTGGCGCCATGGCAGAAGACGCAAGCTGGCTCCGACCGGTGCACGAAGACAAGCACATCAACTTGGCTGAGCTCGATGCTGTGTTACGAGGTGTCAACCTTGCATTACAATGGAAGGCTAAAACCATTCATTTACGGACAGACTTGGCATGTGTGCATCGCTGGGTAGCTGACACCCTGTCCGGACGGACGAGAGTGCGCACCAAGGCAGCTTCCGAGATGTTAATCAGACGTCGGCTAGCCACACTCCAAGAGTTGGCCTTGAAATACGAGCTGGACATTGATGTAGAGCTTGTCAAGTCTTACAACAATCGAGTCGACCAACTTACTAAAGTACCGCAGCGATGGTTACATGAAATGCGCAAAATGACGGAACCCAGAGAACCTATGTGCGCTGTGGCTGAAGAGCGAGATGTTGCTCAAGTACGAGCTATTCATCAATCCAGCGGATACCCTGGTGTGAAGAGAACACTCTATTTTGTGAAGTTGATCGACCCAAGAGTAACAAAAGCCGAGGTGCGAGCGGTGGTTAGGGGATGCAGGGAATGCCAGTCAATCGACCCGGCCCCAGTACGTTGGAAGCCGGGCAGGCTTGATGTCGCGGAAAATTTGCACAGGGTTGCGATGGATGTAACCCATTTCGGATATAAACTATACCTGACGCTGTTAGACTGCGGCCCCCGTCGTTTGGCCATTTAGAAGACTTTGCACCGCCAAGACTCTGCTAGCATCATCAAGCAGTTGGAAGTAGTGTTTTGTGAAAGAGGGTCGCCAATTGAACTGCTTACGGGATAATGGCGCAGCGTTTTGTGGAGAGAGGTTAGCCGCTTTTGCAAAGATGTGGAATGTACAAGTACGATTTCGCTGTGCTCGCGTACCATCGGGGAATGGAATAGTTGAGAGATCCCATCGTACAATAAAGCGCATTGCGACGAGAACACGGTGTTCAGTTTTGGAAGCTGTATATTGGCACAACATTACTCCAAAGGACAATAAAACAACTTCAACCGCACCGGCGAACGCAACCTACACCTACAAGGTCCGCATTAAGGGTATCGACGCAGCTTTGGTGCGTGACGACACAGTTGCCAGTCTTTATACGGTAGGAGAGACTGTCTGGGTGAAAAATCCACACGGAAGGTGTACGACACAGTTCAACAAGGGTACGGTGACACAAATTAATAGTCCACACTCCGTCTCTGTTGATGGAATACCGCGCCACATAAAAGATGTGCGTCCAGCGTGCGGGAAGGATTATTCCGTCAGCGACTACGTTACTTCTTCGGATAATGATGAAGCCCCGTTGGTATATATAAAATCACAGGAAGAGTACACCTCAGAGAGTAGCGCGCCTGATGAACCTATGCGGGATGAGCTCAGTGAGACGTCTGAAGAGAGCAGCACTGAGGAAGCGCCTGAGACCATACCACTGAGACGGAGCAACAGGCAGAAACGGCCTGCCCCACATTGCCATTTGTGTGATCTCGAGATCAGGGAGGAGTGTAACGTGCATGCGCGGAAGCGACCTCGAAATGCGTGTGTGTGTTTTCGTCGGGCACACCTTTGAGTACCATAATGGACTTGACCGAGGACTATAAAAAGAAGATGCGAGAGTCGTTTGCAGTTTTTTGGGCGGCAAAAACCGTTGCGGTCGGTCCTCCGTTTGTCGGCAGCTGTCGTGGGTGCCATTTGCTCGTTCACTGTCGTAAAGTGTTCGTTTGGAAGAGTCTTGCGTTTTCGTGGGTGTCGTTTGCTCGTTCGCTGTCGTAAAGAGTCAAGCGTTCGATCGGGTGTAGATTCGCCGTGTGCGACAGTTTTTTTTTCCCGCTAATTCCCGTTCTTCACACATAAAACTCGGCCTTGTGCCACATCTTTCCCTCGTGGTGGGGGGAACAGTAAATATCGCTGTCTACAGTTGACAGCCTTGCTGGGACTTGTTCCAACAAGACGGTCGAACAATCTGCCTCTGATCAGAGTGGAACCCGAACTAGGCTCCGCCGAATGGCAGAGTCTTGTTCGGGGAGGTTGACCAACCCGATTCTGTTTGAACAGTTTATACAGGCATTTTTTGGCCGGGTCTACGAGCTCGGGAATAACCACGTTAAACACGGCCCTGTGCCATATCTTTCCCTCGTGGGGAGGACAGTAAATATCGCTGCCTACAGTTGACAGACGGTCGAACTCTCTGCCTCTGAGCAGAGAGGAACCTGGGCGAGGCTCCGCTGAAGGGCAGAGTCTCGTTCGGGGAGGTTGACCAACCCGATTCTGTTTTTACAGTTTCATCGGGCATTTTTGGCCGAGCCTGCGGGCTCGGAATACCCACGTAAAACTCGGCCTTGTGCCACATCTTTACCTCGTAGGGGGGACATTAAATATCACTGTCTTCAGTTGACAGCCTTGCTGCGGCTTGTTCCAGAAAGACGGTCGAACTCTCTGCCTCTGAGCAGAGAGGAACCCGAGCGAGGCTACGCCGAAGGGCAGAGTCTCGTTCGGGGAGGTTGACCAACCAGTTTCTGTTTTTACAATTTCAACGGGCATTTTTTGGCTGGGCTCGGAATACCCACGTAAAACTCGGCCGTGTGTCACATCTTTCCCTTGGGTGGGGTGGGGGCAGTAAATATCGCTGTCTACAGTTGACAGACGGTCGAATTATCTGCCTTTTATCAGAGAGGAACCCGGATGAGGCTCCGCCGAAGGGTAGAGTCTCGTTCGGGGAGGTTGACCAGCCCGATTCTGTTTTTACAGTTTCTACGGGCATTTTTTGGCCGAGCTTACAGGCTCGGGATTACCCACGTTAAACTCGGCCTTGTGCCATATCTTTCCCTTGTGGGGAGGGGACAGTAAATATCGCTGTCTAAAGCTGACAGACTTGCTGCGATTTGTTTCAGCAAAACTGCCGAACTCTCTGCCTCTGAGCAGAGAGTAACCCGGACGAGACTCCACCGATGGGCTGTCTTGTTCGGGGAGGTTGATCAAGCCGATTCTGTTTTTACAGTTTCTACGGGCATTTTTTGGCCGAGCCTACAGGGTCGGAATAGCCACGTAAGACTCTACCTTGTAAATATCGCTGTCTACAGTTGACAGCTGGGACCGTGGTCAAATGTTTTTCAGTTGCCATTGGAATCTTTGTCACTCATTATAAGGTCCAACTTGAGCGCCTGAACTGATAAGCTTTTAATTTAATTTTTTGCAGCTTCTTTTGAATTTTGAGTTTTCTTGGTTCCGAAAATAGGCCGCCTACAAAAGATCCAGACTTTTACAGGGAACAAAGAAGAAAAACGGGATCACGCCGAAGAGTATTCTCTCGACGAAAGGCACCGGAAGCTCACAAGGTCAGTATTTAACGTGGGGACCCGCTGGTCTTAGCTTGACAAGCTGGGCGGAGCTGGTCAAAGCTAGACGTAGCCGCAATACTACCAGCGCAGGGACGAATCCATGTGCCAGGCATGTATCAAGTGAGACTTTAGATCGTAGCCCCCGGGCCGAGCAGCCTCAATTTGGACGAAAAAAAGGAGCTAATAATATGTAAAGCGATTTATTCAAGTACTCCCTGGCTAGAGGGCGTAGAAAACCGTAAATATTAAATTAATCCCAATGTTGTTCGATGTTTGAGAAGCATGGCCTAATCCGATGCTCACGAGGCAGCACTGCTTTGGAGTCAACAATATTGGCCGGTCGTCCAGTTTCTCGCATGCTGCTTGACTTAAATCAGCGACATCAGGGGTTGTGAAAGGTCAAGGTTGGTTATCTAAGGAGCGGCTAATGGCGATCGCGACACACACAAACACACACACATACATACATATATATATATATATATATATATATATATATATATATATATATATATATATTGTTACGAGGATGTATTTCTATAAAAATAAAGCCGCAATAAGGTTAAAATTTATAGTAAGGGATTCTACTGAGTCTAACCTGTTAGTACAAAAAAGTTTTCTTTCATGAAGTAGTTGTAAAATAGAGAAATTTGAAATAGAACGTTTGAAAGATTCGAGATCATTCCAGTATATTCGAGAAGAATCTAGATGATTCGAGAAACATTTAGAAATATGCAAATTACGTGTTAGCCCCTATAAAATAAGTTTTTGGTAAAGGGTTGTCAGTTGGTGTAAAAGGAATTGACGTTGTGTTAGTCAAATTTTCGTCCTTTGCTGACTGCTGCCGACTTTTATTTTTGGATTTTACCCTTTCTGTGTGGAACGTTATTTTTGGTTGAGTTTGTTTTTGTTATTACCGCCTTTTTTTCACGACTGTTTTGAAAAGATCTTTTGATTTTTTTCCCCTTTTTCCCCCTCCTCATTTTTATTTTTTACCCACTTAATTTTTGCTCTTTCTCTTTTATTCTAGTTTTTCCTTTTTGATTTTCATTTTCTTTCTCTTTATTTTCTCTTTTAAATATATCTTCGTTTTCTTTATTTTGTAACCCCTGTCTGTATTTCGTTTCTGACTAAATTTCTTGTTATTTCTTTAATTCCTTCCTTTTAATATCCGTTAAAAAGACATAAAGTCATAAATACCCCCCATAAATCTACTAAAGCCAATAATGGCAAAAATACTAAAAGTATGGATGCCCAAAATGGCAATAATGAAAATTGTATGGAGGCCAATAGTACCTCAAAGATTGACAAGAAAATGGACTAGATCAACAAGCCTTCCTCTCCATCCCCAACTGTCTGGAAGTAGGGAAATTGAAATTGCCGGTCATTGTGACCGGCCGTAAACCGGTATGCTGGATGTGTGGAAAGACTGGTCACCTTTCCTCTTCCTGCCCAGAGAAGAAGGCCTCTGGAATTCAATCTCCTGTTGGTAAAAATCCCCCTCTGACCAAGTCTTTACCTACCACCTCGCCTGTAATGGGCATGCCAGCTTCTGGGACCGGTTTGGATAATCCTCCGGTTGGCCAAAAGACCACATTCCCCAAAGAGCCTTCGCCCGCTGCTAGTGCAGTTGCGGAGAAGGGGGAGGGGGAATGGCTAGTTGCTGGTAAGACCAGAGGGAAGCGCCAGACAGCGAGTCCTCTGTCCCCTGAAGTCCCAAGAACGAAAGGCACTTACACCCCCACTCCCTCTGGCAACGTTAAGGGCGATGTCCGGCCTCTCAACTGAATTTCCAAGACGAACAAAGGAAATTTGATCCGGGCTTTGAAAAATCAGAAAAAATAAGGAACTGAAAAAGAAATTGGATAAACAAAACCTGTCTCAACCCTCAAATTCTATTCCTTCCACGTCCTCTACCCGGTCCACCCCCTCACCTAAGAAACGACCTTCCCCCTGATAACACCGTCCAAATCGCTTCCCCTCAGTAGAGATCCCAGCCCTTATAGACATAGATCTTTTCACACCCCTCTCCACACACCGTGTCCTTCCCCCGTTAAACAAAAATCTCCCTGCACACCTCTGCATACTCCCAGTCAATCCCCCGTTAAAAAAGCGGATATGCCACCTCCCACTTCCAAACGTCAGAGAATCCCCACACAGGAGCTAAAAGATAAAAAGAAAAAGGCACAGAAGCTTATTTTCAACACAGGAGAGGACGTCTGTCGCATTTCCCCTGCCCAGACCGAGAGAGCTCGGGATTATGGAAACCGGATAAAAGACCTAAAGTACTTGCTCTCTATAAGGCAGTTTGCCGACCAGGACATTGAAGTGCCTCAAAACTTCCCGCTTGCCCAAAGGGTTCTGACAGTAATCAGAACAGGAGCTGCAGCAAAGCAGATTTGGGCAATGCTTGATGAGGCTATCATGTCTTACAAAATGGCTCTACCAATCGCAATCGTCCAAAACCAGCTGTTAAAAAATTTAAAACAATTTTGTGCAGGGAGGGTCCCAGTTTTAGTTCACCCCTCTTGTATAGAGCTCTTAAATTGACTTTCCCCTGGGATATCGGCGGAATCTCCCAAGACATTACCATCAAGACTGAGATGGGCCACGGGTCTATGGGAGAGGCGGTCGGTATCCTTACCCTGTCTATGTTCAAACCAGTACTTCAACCCTAATCGGTCTTCACTATAGCTCTCTGGTTAGCAAGTATAAATGTCCGGGGCCTGAGGTCGGAGTCTCGCAGGGCAAGGCTCTCTCGCGACCGTCAGCGCCTCGGGGTGAATGTTTGTTGTGTGCAAGAGACCCGGTTCTCTTCTCATGACCGCGAGGACGTGCTGTCGAAGGGGTTTTCCCTTTATTCAGCATGTTTTGATGGTCGTTCGAGGGGTGTCTCTTGGCTAGTGAGCAAGTCTTTGAAGGCTGCATGTACTCGTGTCTTCGCAGATCCGGCGGGCAGGCTTTGCGTGCTGGATGTTACCATAAAGGATAAGGCGCTACGTCTCATTGGGGTTTATGCGCCCAATAGCTATACTGAGCTGCCTGCTTTGTTTCGGCAGATCGGGCCATACTTGATGACATCTCGTCGGGTAGTTTTAGCGGGAGATTGGAATGCCATCCTTGACCCCGATATAGATCGTATAGGGCAAAAACCGGGTACTAACAACCGGGATGTGAAACCATTTCGGGACTTTATCGATGAGTTTGATCTTGTCGATAAGTACCGGAATGAACACCATCGGGAGGTAGCATGGACTTGGACAAATAGTGGCAACTCGGCTCTGGGGACGCTTGCTAGCTTCCTCGACCGAGTCGTAGGGGAGTCGATGTAGGGCTCTTAGGGTGTCCAAGTTTCCATTATATAGTTTATTCGGATCATAGACCTGTCCGGGTCCGTGTAAACTTAGATAAGCCTAAGGCTAGGTTGGCTGGGTACTGGAAATTAAACTGTTCACTATTTGGTGAGCTGGATTTCCGGGACCAGCTGCTACTAATGATACAGAGGGAATTGACGGGGGCGGTTGTTGGGAACGTCTGGTAGGATAAATTAAAATCGAAAATTCGAACGTTTGCTGTCGAATTTAGCCGTCGACTCAATCTAGATAGATTAGCGGCGCAAACGGCTTTAGAACAAAAAGTTGATCGCGCAGTGAAATCCCGTAATAGTGGGGAAATAGCCTTAGCTAAGGCAGAATTGCCTCCTTGCTTATCAAGAAGGATCAAGCTCTGGTAGTTAGGGCTAGGTTAAAAAGAATGTCTTCTGAGGCGACGAATACGGCCGCTGAATTGCGTGCAGAGGAAAATCGGAGCGTATCTCGGCGACATATCGCGTGCGTCACATTGCCGGATAATCGGATCGTGACTACAAATGCGGTCATATGCGAGGCCTTTCGGGATTACTTTCAGGATCTTTTCACCAGGGAGCGCGGTCTGAGCCCTGCTCGGTTCGACGCCTATTTGGCAGACTTTCCCAGCCTCGAAGCAGCTGAAGCGGCTGGGTGCGAGGGTCCCATCACAGAGTCGAAAATCTGGGAAGCGTTGAAACAGATTGGTGTGGATAAATCTCCGGGACTAGATGGTCTTCCCTACGAAGTTTACTTGAGGCAGTCGCCCATTTTTGTTCCTTTGCTGGAACTGGTCTTCAACAACTGGATGAAGCAGCGGTCTATACCCCAACGATTCACCAGGGGTGTGATCAAATTGCTGCGTAAGGACAAGAACGGCGGGGATGAGTTAAATAACTTTCACCCTTTGACTATGTTAAACACAGAGTTAAAGATTTTGGCGAAGATCTTAGCCAACCGTTTGCAGCTTGTTTAGTCTGATTGGCCCCGAACAGACTTGTGCTGTGAAGGGCAGGACTATTCAGGATAACCTGCATATGGTACGCTTGATCTTAGAACAAGTCGACAGTGAAGCCGCGCTGATCAATTTAGATCTGGCTAAGGCCTTCGATAGGGTTTCTGGAGGCTGTCCTTTCGGCGGCCGGTTTCGTAGCCGAATTTCGCTCCTGGATCCGACTTTTGTATGTGACCCCCGGTGCGCTGGTGGAGGTGAATGGGGTAAGATCGAAGCCTTTCGTTTTGTCCCGTTCCATTCATCAAGGTTGTCCGCTTTCGCCTTTGCTTTACGTTCTTGTGTTGGAACCATTCCTTCGCAAGTTAAAGGCGAATCTGGTCCTGCGTGGAATTTCCCTGCCTGGGGCTACCACATCGGCCAGTTATTCTGCCTTTGCTGATGACGTTTCGGTTCTTGTGTCGAGCAGAGCCGAGATTGACGAAGTCAGCAAAGAGATCAGTGGTTATGAGATGGTGACAGGGGCCAAGATCAACCGCGATAAGTCTGATTGCTTGCGGCTGGATGCGTGGAAGGGAGTTTCTCTTTTTCGGACCTTTCCTCTGGACGGATGGGCCAGTCAAGATTCTCGGCGTCTGGTTCGGTCCTGATCTCCAGTTGGATATGAATTGGTCGAAGGTGCAAGGGAAGGCCGAGATCGCAATTAATTTGTGGTCTCGGAGGAATCTTTCCTTAAAGGGGAGGAAGGAAGTATGTGTTTCACACATCTACCCGATTCTCCTTTACCGACTCTCTGTACTTCCACTTCCGTCTGGTACTTTACTGGCATTAGTGAGGTTCTTGTTCTCCTTCTTGTGGGGAGGCAAGGCCGCCAGAGTCTCTCGGGAGATCTGTTGTCTTCATCCTTCATTGAGATTCGTCAATATATGCTTCGTATCTACTTCCTAGACCGAAGGAAGACGTCCGTAGAAACTTCCCATCCCTGAGAAGTCTGCTCTCGTGCGAGGAGGAGGCCGGCCGGCCGGCCGTACGCCCCGAGCCGAATGCTCCTTCTACCGCGAATGTCGTCGTGCTCTGAAACGCCTCTTACGAGTGTCGGATGGCCTCTCCAACGCTCAGGCGTTGTATCAATTGTTAGTGAAGGGGGCCGTTCAGGATGATCTGATTGTCGAGCTCGGTCTTACGAAGCAGGAGGCTCGCTCAATATGGCCTTGGGCGCCTGGGTTGAAATGCCTCAATAATGATGAGGCATCACTCACCTGGCTGGTGATTCGTGGGGCCCTCTGGGTTGCCAAAAGACTTTGTTCAGCGGGCTTGGAGAAATCTCCAAACTGCCGTCGCTGTATTGGGGAAGTCATTGCAGGGTGTTAGTGCCGTTGTGCAAGTTTGTTGAAGGCCTCATGTTCAACATGCTGCGGGGGAAGTTCTTTGTCCTTGAGGCGAGTTCTGTTTGTAGCAATTTGGTGCCGCAGATGACGAAGGCTGAACATTATGTGTTCTGTTGCTTACTAGGTGTTATGAGAGTCGTGATTTGGACGACGCGTCAGAAGGGATTTTATGAGGGCGAGAAGTTCACTTCTTCCCAACTGATCTTGTTCTTTAAGCACCAGCTTAAAGTCAAGATTAGGACGGAAAGGCGGCTGCTCATCTCATCAGAATTTAGCAAAAGGTGGGTGAATCTTGCGCGTTTGTCTCGAGTGAAAGGGGCTGACCTGCAGTGGCATTTTGATGTCGGTTAGGCATCAGGATATTGTTTTCTTGGGTTGAACTTGGGCAACCCATCTCTGGATTTAGGCTAGAAGTAGGTTTTTGATACTTTAGTTTTTCTTTCCTTTTCCAGTAAACTTAGCAAGGATGTGTTTGCTCATTGGCCCCTTTTATTTCTGTCCCTTTTTTCCTTTATTTTAACTCCCTAGTTAGGTGGTCAGTGATTTCAGTTCTCTGGTGGATGCGGGGCGCCTTTCGTTTCGCGTGCGTGTTTTTCGTATTTGTTGTTGTGTCAGAATGAGTGCATGTCTGTGTGAATGCTTGGAATGGATAAATGGTTTTTCTATTTTCTTAAAGCCCCGCATCGTTTTCGTCTAGTTAACTGATTTTTCTGCCACATTTAAGGTTTGTGTTTTTTTTATTACTAACATGATTTTGTTTAGTTTCTTGTAAATAGTTTATTACCATACTGTATATATATCATTGGGGGTGTTTTTAGCTTGTTGTTTTTATCCCCCCCACCATAGACAAAGATTTGTACATACGGTGTCTATTTAGGATGTTCATTGAGACAATTAGGTATTTTGGTGGATGTAGTAAGAAAGGTAAGTATAAATGTGTTGTTTTGGTTCTAGGAATATTGTTTTGTATGATTGGGTCAGTGGTTGTGAATAGCTAAGTTTTAAATTAAGACTAATGATGACCGTCTTTCTCCCCACCCCCTTTTTCGGCCTTGTGTCACATTTGCTGTATTTTACAGTAATAAATATTGTTGGTGTAAAAGGAATTGCTGCCAGTATCAACTCCGGCGTTTGATTCGAGGATTGTTATATCCAGCCGAAAGCATCTCTATGAAAAGTTGCTGACCAACAAAAACCCAAAAAGAGAATTTCATGGAACAAATCTGGTAAATAGAATTTTGACTATTTTCATTGACCAAACTAAGAATTTATCTTTATTTACACCCATTTGTGGATTTCCAGTAATAGCAACCAGATTACTTCGCGCGCCCTGACGTGATTCTCTGACACTTGATCCTCCATTCTTCTCCCTCGTAACACTTCGCCAGCAACTCTGTGTTTTCAGTTTCGTATAGCCAATTGTATATCTTGTATATATTTTATTTTGTGTTTTTGCAGTAAATTAAATATTGTTTGTGATTTAGCTCTGTGTTTTGGCAAATCATTCTTTTTTCCTTTGTTACAATTATCAACACGTAACAGTATCGATCCGGGCTTGAGTCATTCGGAAACAGTACTGTCTGCGAATGACATATTTTAGCTCTCGAAAATATATTTTTAATTGAGCACTGTTGAATGACAAGCTAATTCTAAAAACAATGGTCACCTGCGTAAATGCGAAGCTCTACAGTAAAATGAATAGAGCACTTTGGCTGCTTGGCACGTGTTTACGTTCGTAAAAACAATACACTAGATTTGGCTTACTCGGTCTGTTGAGTGAAGATGGTTCAGTGGTAGCATCTCTGACTGACACCAAATCGGTTGGGTTTTGATCCGGGCTTGAGACATTCGGTTGTCTAGTCGCACTGAGGAGCTGTGATACAGCGAAACTACTGTCTGCGAATGATATATACATATTGATATATATATATATATATGGGAATGGTGAAAGTTATCTAAGGCTTGCAAAAAATACGAATTATGTTCTTATTTTAGACCATAAAATATTGTTTTTTTAATAATATTTTATGGTCTAATATAAGAACAGACAAAGTAATATAAAATTTGTTTATGCTTGTGTATAATTGTTTGAGTCCGTGGATTTAAATCATTGGTTGTTTGATGGAGTAATATTATATATTGATGAGTTTAGTTGAGACTAATGTAGCTATGCACGTTTCTCTTTGTACGTCACTTATTTGACTTGATATATATATATATATATATATATATATATATATGTTGATCAAGCACTAGTTATTAGTGTCGAATCGAATAGTCTTGTGTCATTTAGACATATGTAAAGAAGCGGCAATTTAGCTTTTCTCGATCTTTCGAAAATACGATGGATTAATAATTAGAGATATTTCTCATTTACTTTCCATACACATCTGCTAAGTCTCGCTTGTTGTCGGTAAATTAATTTAATATCCAAATTTGAAGATTTTTTGTAACATATGTACCCATCAAATCAAACCCCTTTTAATCTGATTCTCATCTCGAAATTCATGGGTGGCATTAAATGTCGCCTAAAGATATATTTTTTAAATATCTTGGCTGTCAACAGAGGAGCTGATCCCATTAATTTTAAGTAACATAAAATAATCTATCTTATGATTCTGCTTGTTTGTATGTACAACCGTTATGTGTTACTCTGTAGGAATGAAGTGTAGTATCTACGCATGTCCTTACTCTATGAAATGAGTCAATTACGCTTTCTGACATTAATAATAGTAAAAGAAAAGAAATTAGGGAAAACGAGAGGGACGAGGAAGGTAAAAGAGAGTGTTAAGGAAGTAGTTAGAAGGTAAGAAGACTAGAGAAAACGAAAAGGAGATAAAAGGAAAGAAACCTGTAGAGAAAAATAAGAGGAATGGTGACGAAAGAAATCCATATCAAGAGAACTTTAAGCGAAACACTGAACAACAGGTAAGGATGAGAAAGCATAAAATTGGCAATACATGAAAATTCTTTATTGAGTGATAGAGTAAAAGAAATATAAAAAAGAGGATACAATCGGAAATGCTTGTGCATTCCGTTTTTATACTTGATTATATTTCATTTCTATAAATTTAGATAAAAACATAGAGGAGCAACGGAAATTGGGATAGAATGGGAAAATGGAGTCAGAGTAACAGAAGAGCAGAGGCATGAGATAATTGATAATCTTCATTGTTAATATCTGAAATTTCCATTGATCTGAAGAGTGCAAATATCAATGTTGTTATACAAATAATCATGACACCAAATGTTATATCATAGAAAAGAAGATTTGTGTAGTAGTTAGTGACCTGTCTAATGGTTAGTAGACAGTAAAACGTGAATCACTTACTTTTCTGTGGTTGTTAGTTTTCATCTTATTCGTTCGGGCGTAGGATGAAGAGAGAAAACGAACTGAGTATGAAGTTGACTTCTTTTAAATCGTCTGACCACCTGCAACGACGTAGTAGTAGCGCCCCCACAGCTTAACATGCTAAACATCGAAAAGCAAGAACAAATGAATGTTTGGGGAATACTTGTTTGAGCGTGAATATTTCTATGTCTCTCTCTCTCTCTCTCTCTGACCGCTGTGATTAACTGGTCAAAGCTATATAATCTTAACCTGTACTTAAGTCAAGCGACTAAATTTCGGATTTACAAGACATATCACACAAAAAATCCACCAATTCCAATGTGTTTAGAACGACCTTGTGTGAAAGATACCAGACAAGAAAAGTACACTGTCAAACGCTATGTTGTTTTAAAGAACAAATTACGCATTCACATTTCTTCACCGATCACTGAATTGATTTCTGATTGCCCACGCCACCTTGTCGAGGCCGAGTTTCCAGTGGCAGATTTATCGATCACGTGTCTTGCATCAACCCTGTCAGTTGGAGATCAAGTTTAGAGGTTGTCGAGCTTCAAATATCAACCAATCATCTACGGAAAAGAAAGTTTACGCGCATGTGCACACATAAGAGATAACGGCGAGAAGTCAATCAACAAGTAATTGCGCATTCACATCTGCGAATTTAGATCCAACTACAAGAATCGATCCTTTATACTTGTTCGTGAATCAGATGCTAAAAAAAGAATTCAGTCATTTAGGATTGTCATTCACATGGTTTAATTGCAGCTTTTTATTTTGCTTTGAGAAGGACAGTGAAGGAAAGAGAGGGGGATGGGTTATTTGTGGAAACCTTGTTTACAATAGCGTTCATAAACCAATTGATGAATCAAGATCAGTTAAAGCCCATCAACCAGTTTTCGAAAGAACACATGGTTAGCACCGTTAACAAATGACCCTAATATACAATCTCAGTGGCTTGGAGGATGGTGACTACAGATAGCAGTGCTGAAGACGGAAGCGGCAAACAGAGTTCAAATTTTAGTCGCGTTTGCTTAGCTTCTAGATACCCTTGAAAAAAGCATGCCTCGACGTGTGCCAGATATCATGATAAAATATCTCGTCACTTGCATACCACGATGACTGAAGAAGAAGAGAGTTAGAAAGTGAATCTTTGCACAAAATAGAAGCAGCAAAATGCTCTTACCGATTGTCAAATTTGATCCAATCAACATATCAATATATAGGTCTTACCAACAAGTTCATTTCACAAAGCCATTCTCACTAGGTACTCTATTACCGTGATCTTGTGTCAGATTTAACAGATTGCATGTGGTTGCAGTATATATATACTCTCCACCAACATCTGTCCGAATCCAGGTAAAAATCCACGATTTCCATTTGGCGCTACATAATTTTTCTAATCCTTATTTGGCGCTGTGTAAATATCTGTATGCACACATACGTACAAATTTCCACGCAGTCAAAATTAGAATATTCCTATGAAAGATTTCACAAGCCGAAATAGTTTAAAATGAAGAAGCAACTACCATTAATTTATATAATAAATATTTTTAGCGTTTCCAGATTCCAAAAATAACCTTCACATTTCCACTGTAATTGGCTAACTGGGAAAACATCACATTTCAAGCCTACCACATCAACCGCAGCAGACGACAAAACTCTACTTTTGACCTAGATATATTGACATTAAAGATTATTTGAAGGAGGGTATGGGATTGCTCAAGTTTTTTCTATAAATAATGGTAATTGATGCTTCGCTTTACGCCATTACAGACAGCAGAGGAAACCTTTAAAAAGCAAAATGACATAAAATAAAGTATCAAAAAGCGAGGAAGACCTGGATATAAGTACGCATATATAATTTCCTTAGTGCGACACCCAGTGAGAATCGAATTTACTAGGAAATGCCTACGAGGATTGATTGCTCAATCTGCAAAACGCACACAAAAGTACTTGCATGAATATACAAGTTTGGTGAATTAGAATAGCGCGCGTACGAAATGTTGAACAGACTTTTGCTACGCCCCTTTGTGAGCAGTACTCTATGTAAGATCGTCAATGTACAATTTCAATAAGGGAACCAAATAATAAACTAGAAAACCTTTTTTCATCTTCAAATGCTACAAATCTTTAGTGGTCTCTCTCTCTCTCTCTCTCTGCCACACATACATACATACAGATTGGTAGAAAAAGTGATGTCATCCATATTTTACAAAGAGATGAATGCTAAATAAAAGATTTCATTTTGAAATCTTGGGTTCCGTCATTATCTCCCGGTGAAGAAAGCAAACACGTAAATTATCCCAACCAATAAGCGTTCCACTCCCCAGCATATAAAAAAATCGTGTTTGGAAATAAAGCAGACTTGATTTTTTCGACTTTAGTTTTTAAATCCAGTCATTAAATTAAGAAAGCATTACAATACAATTAATATGTTTATTCATGTTGACACCTTAAGGAGCGTGGGGAGGGCCACAACTACAGCAACTGATAGCTGCAGTTTCAGTAGCAAGTGAATTCTTACAAGGCCAACTTGCTAACCTGACAGCCAAGATGGACTACCTTAGAGGATTAAATTGCTCAAATTGAACGACTCGGCTTGAGGTGAGAACGGGATTCATGTCTTTTTCAAGTGCAAAGTAAATGTAAACTACTCCAGCCGGAATTTGAACTTAGCCGATTCTATTTTCCAGGGCGTTTATCGTTAAGCCTTCCGAAATTCTCAGTGTTTAAAAAAAAACAGTTTTCTTTTCCATTCTATAAAGCATCTTTATTGCCAAATTATTTTACATAAGTATAATTGCATGCGATTTATATTATATCTATATACATTTATATTATACGAGCGTGTGAACGAAGCGAACATTTCTGCAAACTGCCTACTCAAATTTCTAATTCAAGACAATATTTAAAGAAGAAAATATGTTGCTTGCACAAGTTCGCAACAAAACTAACACGAGGTTGCTTACTTTACAGCAACAATTGCAAAGTTCACCAACCATAATGAATTGACTCTTCATTTATTCTTATTTATTACTGTCCAGTATTACTGACTGTGCGGGTAGGTAGTTTAACAGTTATCAGTGTCGAAAGTGGAATCGGCGAACCGAGTTCGGGCCGTATCTCATTTCACACATCTCTTCTTCCCTCAGTTATAAATTAAATAGCAGCACAGAGATTGGGCTCTTTAACTTCCGTTGGTGGATTAATCGACAAGTAGTGCACTATGAGCTGCTACCAAAGGGCCAACACGTGCAAAAGGCACTGAAGCAGGATTGGTTAATCGCCAGGGTGTATTTTTCCTTAATGACAGAGAGCCAGGGATACCATACAGCGACTTATCCGGGAGACACAATGCCATCAACCTTACTCCCCGCCAACAGATTACCACCTCTTCCATTCCCTGAACAAACACCTTCGTGGAAAATCTTTCGCAAATGTAGCAGATTTGGGGTAGACAAACAAAAACTTTTTTGCGTCCAAGACACCTGATTTTTACCGCCAGGGAATTGCGCACCTGAGGTACGTTGGTGCTATGAAATAAAATAAGACATATCTCGGCTGATTTGCAGGCAAATAAACTAACATACTCGAGAGCGAGAGTCGGATGTGAACGGGATAAGGCCCCATCACAAAATGACCATTATCGTCGTTTACGCATAGGCCCGACGCACGAGTTCCGGTCGAAAAATAAAATAATATTTCAAAGTGTTTCTATTTTTCGACCAATAAAAATGCTCCCCTCCTAATTATACTCGCGTCGTTTTTCGAGCCCGTTAAGCCATAAAAAGGGTCACACGGGGAAGTACAAGGCAGTCAACGGGAGGCCGGGGAAGAGATCTGTCACGGGCAGTCAGCAGCAATCAGCAGAATGATCGCCACGCCAACCAGTGGGAACTACTATGAGAGATCAACCCGGATCGGCAGCCGGCTTATGAACTATACCACAAGGTAGCTGTCCCAAAACCACACGTTCCTATTGAAATAAATCACGTAAATCTATTTCTGCTGTTGTCGTATTTCTGTCTTGCAACCATACGCTTGTCTATAACATTGGCAAATGTTTCTGAGTGCCGATGGAGATTACTTTGAGGACTAATGGTATGTCAACTTTGCAGTATTCTTTTTTTGGCTAATAAATAAATAACGGCAAGGACTTTTTTTATTACTTTGTAACTACAGAGTCCTATGATCGCCAAAGTCTTGAATATCGCCGACCATGGCAATATTTGCATCCCTACATATTGAAAACAAATGTTTTCACAATTTATCAGCTGGGAAATTTGGAAGACTTTTTACTGAAATGTTTAAATATTGTAGCATTAGATGGTAAATATTGAATAAATCTATCTGTACACTTTACGAAAACATTTCAATAAGCAAAAGGGTGTAGATGGGAATGGGCGCTATATAAACGTATGTGTTATGTTTTTTGTGCTAATGTGCATAAAGTTTGCTTTTGATAATGAAGGCAACATTTCACCCGAGAAAACTCAATGCGCTTTCTTATCAACATTGTTCAAAAGAAAAAAAACTTTTACTGCATTCAATGTGTACTCCTGTCCAACACAAAACATTTCTCTCTCTCTCCCTTTGTGTTTGTGTGTGTTGATCATGCATCCAGTTATTGAAGGGAGAATTATGAATCACGGGTCATGTGACCTATGTTTTCCGATCGTTCGTGGTATTTGTTATTCGAACAACTGTCGAGAGAGAGAGAGAGAGAGAGAGAGAGGAGAAGAAGAAGAAAAAAGGTCTAATATTCATTAATAATTTCTCTAGTCATTAAATAGCTATCTTTTTCTGTTCTTATCTCTCTCGTCAAATAACGCAGGCAGAAATTTATTTATCTGTTAAAGCTTCTTGTTGATATTGACAACCGGAAAAGTGGCGACTGTTATTTGCCATCGTAACTGTCTATGAAAAACAAGACGGGAAAATTTAGTAGTCATGCTGAGAATGACCCATTCGTTGTATCCAAAACCCACCTCTAATATTTCTCTCTTTATTGTTTATTCCTGTTTGTGTTTGTGTGTCTGTGTGTGTGCGCGCACGCGCTCGCGCAATGATACGGGGGAGATGATTTTCGTTATGTAAAGCTTGGAAAGGTAACAGAAAAGCCCTGTTAAATAATCGATATTTGATTTTGGAAGGACACTGATTCAATGCAGAAACTTTGATCACCCAAAATAAACATATTCGACTACGGAGAACGATAACACTGTCAGATAGAGCAATTTTTCAGCTAAACTCCCACATAGTCATCACCAGTGACTGGACATTTTCATTAACGATGGACAAGTCTATATGTTGTACTCATCAAAAATCTGCACTAGAGGATACTTTCTTCTGTGAAAAGGTGCGTAGCGATGACAGTTGTTGTTAGAATATTTGCCCACGTCGTCCAAACATATCTGGATCGTTTCATAGAGTACGGTGGGTGTGATAGGAAATCCTACTTCAAAATTTGCAGCGTGATCCCCGGTTTTTAAACTGGGTTAGGACCTAGTGTTGTCTTCTTGTTTTTACCTGGCGTGATTAAGCTATAGGTTTTTTCTTCCACTTCTGGCATGATTTCTTTTAAGATTTTGAAAATAAAACTAGTAAAATTTCATTTAATAATCTAATAAATGAAAAAATCGATTCCATGCAAAATATACACATTTACAGTTGTGTCTCTTGTGAAGATTTTAATCATTTTTAATCTTATTTTTATTTTAATGCTTCGTAACAGTTCAATCTCATAGTTTGTAAAATGATCAAGTTGGATATCAGTGTTACTTAGCTTTCAAAAAATTTGTAGTAGTTTGCTAAAATTGCTTAAAAATATCAAAGGATATGTTTTTACTACGTTGCACTTTAACTCTTTTTTCTTTTAAAAATAAAACACTTCTTGATTCTTTTTAGAAATGATTAATTTTTTTAGTTGTTAGCAATTTATTTTAAATAGTAAAACTTATTAGTGATTAAATGTTTTAGATAAGATTGAAGATCCTTTATTATTTATTTATTTGCTGTGATAATTCATATTTAATTCTTCTTAAATGTCTGTAAGCAAATTTAAAATTTGCATTTCTTTTATTCATTGTCCTGCAGGTACTCCTTGTACTTATCAAAATATATGCAGGAGTTAAACCACAACACATAGGATGATGCCTTTCTGTTTAGAGTATTATTGTTGCAATATTATATTATATTAGGGTGTCTTATTTTGGAAGTGCATGCTAAAATTGAAATGTCACCCCTAAATTTGTTCCATTCATTATAAAAATGGCCACATATAAAATTTTAAGGAGATTGCATAATATTTAGATGGTGCCTTTGCTAGTTAAAACTTAAAATATATAAGGTGAACAAAAAAATAGACCCTTTTTTTATTTTACAATTAATAGCAAACTATTAGTGGAATCTTTACAAATTATACACATTAGAAAACTAGAAACACTTTTTTTATCTAACAATGATTTTCAGACCCAAATTATGGCAAGTGAATCTAATGCCAAACAGAAAAGTCTAGTTTGGAAATTTTTTAAGATTTCTGATGATAACATATCAACTGCATGATACGCAAATAGCTCGAGGAGCCTAAGCTGCTTTCTTCACAACAAATATGTTGAAACACTTAAATACAAAACAGGTCACAGAACTCCAAAAGGAGGAGGAAGAGAAAAGGAAGAGATGAAAAGAATACTGCCTATTAACTGTTAAACAGAAAAAATCTATCAGTGAGTCTTTTAAGCAACAAACTTTACATGAAGTTATTGATCAAAGAAAAACTTGGGATATAAATGACAGCAAAGCTCCCAAAATTTGTAAATGTATTGGAGAAATGATTGCAATTGACCTGCAAGCATTTTCTGTTGTAGAAGACTTTGATTATAAAAAGACTATTGAACCATATAAGTCCAAATTATCAAATTCTCTCTTGCAAGAAAATATAAGAAGGTTAGAAATAAGATACAGAAGGAAATCAATACTGCTACTCATTTATCTGTGACTAGTGATAGCTGGACCACTAGATCAGCAAATTTATCCTTTTTACCTGTAACATCTCATTGGCTCATTGCAATTTTTGAACAAAATTAAAAAAAAAAAAATCACAGTTCTAAGTATTAGAAATATCATACACTGCAATAAATATAGGCGAATGTATCACAGAGACAGTACAGCAATCCAATATTTCTCAAAGTAAAATTCATGTTCTCATAAGAGATAATACGGCTAATATGGCGGCGGCAGCTGTACAAGCCCAAAATGAGTCATTACCTTGTTTTCTACACACCTTCTAGTTGACCATTAATAATGTCATATTTGTACAAAGGTATGTGAAGGATATGCTATTTGTAAACAAATAGTTGGGCACTTCAATCACTCACCTACAGCTTTTGCAGGAATACCAGAAAAAATTTAATTTACCAGATCATAAATTGATGTCCAAACAAGATGGAAGTTAGCATTAAATGTCCAGAGCATTTGAATAAAAAATACTCTTATCTCATATTGCAGTGATCATGCAAAACCACATTATTTAGAATCCAGCCAATAGAAGATTTTAGAGAAATTACTGAAAACACTTAATTCATTGATTGTACAAATTTATTAAGTAACTTGCCAAATTACCTTGCTACGTGTCACACATTTTTTTGTAAGAAAGTGATTGATATTAAATCATTGTTATAATTTGTGGAGAAAAATGATGCATTTCAGTATTACTCAATTATTTTGCTGTGATCTCCATCTTCTGGCTTTCTCCTATATTTTAGATAGGAGTCATGCCCTTGTTCAAATTTAAAAGGGAGAAAAATTCAGTGTGTGTGGGGGGTGGGCAGTTTAGTCTGACACCTTTGATATGTATTTGATGCAATACTTGATTGAATAAATTGATGAGCAGATTTCAACATTGATATGATAGTTGAATTGTATGCCCTTTGATCAAAATGAAATATACTTATCCAAGTACCCTGAGCAATGTAGTTTCAGAATATATATATATATATATAATATATATATATATATATATATATATGGTTATAGGGGTCTACCTCCAAAATCCTAAAATGTGTTTGATAACAGACAGATAGAGGCTACAACTTTATATAATGGGGAGGGTGAGGGGAGAAAAGAAATATCCGTACACCATGAATTTTTTATTTAACAGATTTTATAAAGAATTTTATAATCCGTACAATATTTGTATACCATAGCATAATGCTGCAATATGCAAAATAAATAAATAAAAATTCAGAAAAAAATTGTTACATTAATTAAATTAAAAGATTTGGAGGCAAAAAAAGTATTCATACATTATAATACCTATTTAATAACTTTGTAGTATACCTCTTAATCAATCTCTCTGCAAGTTTCTGTTGGTATTTTACTTCATTCTTCTTTGCATATTCTCTTTAGGTCCAGGATGTTTTTCAGAGCTTTTTTATTAACCTGAATTTTTGATAAACGCTACAAATTCTCTATTGGATTCAAGTTTGGAGACTGCGATGGCCATTTGAATGTATTGACATTGTTTTCAATAAGACATTTTTTCTTAGATTTAGCCGTATGTTTAGGGTCATTATCTTGTTGCAAAACTCATTCATTTGGGAGTCCAAGCTTTACTACTGACTCAAACGAATTTGAGTCCAAAACATCTTGGTATATTTTTGAATTCATTCTACCATCTATTATCCCTAAATTACCTGTACCTTAAGCAGAAAAACATCCCCAAACCATGATATTGCCACCACCAAATTTCACCGTAGTGATTGTGTCCTTCAGTGCAAAAGCTGTGCTGTCTTTTCTCCAAACCCAAGTCCTTGCATTATACCCAAATAGTTCAATTTTTGCTTCATCTGTCCATAAAACAGATTCAAGTTCATTCTTATACTCACAAATTTTAACCAGGCATCCCTGTTTCTTCAATAGTAGTGGAGTTTTTCTTCAAGAACGAGATCTTAGTTGACTTCTATGAAGTTCCTTGCATATTGTTCACTTCGTAACAATAATAGTGATGCTTTTAATTCTTCCTGTATTTTTCTCCGAGTAATCATTGGATTTTCTTTAATTTTGCACTGAATTCTCATTGATCTGGGACAAATCTTGGGTGGTGCACCAGATCTTAATTTGTTCTGAACTATTTATACTTAGCAATAATGGAACTAATAGTAGTAAATGGTATGTTCAGGATATCTGCTATTTTCCTATGGCTTTTGCCTTCTTTCCAATGTTTGATGACTGATTCTTTTTGTGAATTTGATAGTTCCTTGCCTTTCCACATGATGATAATTATTGTGTATGATTTGAGTGCAGAGATAACCTTATATAAGAAATGAATTGTGGAATGTTCTGGTAATAAAATAATTGGAAGAATCTAGCAAAATCTTACAAAGAATTATGTAAATAAAGGTAATTTAAGCCTTTTGATATTAATGACACATTTTGTATGAATACTTTTTTGCCTCAAAAATTTATAAACACAATTTCATTTATAACAAACTAATAGATTTTTGCATATTGCATGGATGTTAAGTTTTTCTTAAGTTATACTTATGTTAATTAAGTTTCATGGTGCACAAATATTTATTTCCTTCCACTAATATATATATATATATATATATATATATATATGAGAGAAAAGTAACTGCTTCTTATACCACATTAAAATCATTTATCACTTAAAATGGGAGAAAAGGGACTGTTTAATGGGTTAGGTTAAATCCTTTCAGCATGGAAAGCTTCCTTTAATGCTAGATTTAGCAGCTACTTGGTAGATAAAAACCTTATTCTAGCAATATATCTTGATCCCAGGTTCAAGACAGGTTTCCTTGAAAATAACTGCAGTAGGTTTTACAATGAGTTATTGGTCAATTGCTCACAATTGCTCACAATTTATCCATGACCTGTGCAAATTCAAGCTCTCAGTGACAACCTCACAATACCAGGATATTGGATATTGTGTAATGTTTCGATACCTTTTCCACTAAAGTGCGCCTTGCAACAGCCAATACAGAAATAAATCTATCCTACATTAAAAGATCATCAAGAGGTGGTGTTAAATGACAAAATGGAGACCTGTAGGAATTCCTACCAATATCATTTATTTCACATCTCTCAGAGCATGACTTCAGATAATGACCAATAAGATGAAATAATTCATTATTTGGGTGTAAGCAATATCTATGCACACACATGAGTAACATGGAAATGAGGAAAAATATTTTATTTTTCTACCAAATTATTAATAAATTTTGATATTGTAGTTGCAATTGTCTGAAATATACAAATATTTTAGATTAAAGAAAATTACTTAGAAATTGTCAAGATTAATGACAGGAACAAACTATGATAGAAAATATTCTGACGGCAAATGGAAAAAAAGTATTGGTTAATTAAAGTCTACTTTTATTTGGGAAAGAAAAAGGAACTGAAAATGAATACATCTAAAGAGGTCAAAAATAAAATTTAGAAACCTACTGAAGACACAAAAGAAACTTTACACTTTAAAGGAGAACAACAGAATGGTTTCTATTTTACAAGAAAGGTTTCACATTTTGACCTTTTATGCAAAAATTATGTTCACATAGAAAAGTTAATGAAACAAATGAGAATCAGACTTTTTTCTTTTAACCTACATGACTTAAAAAAAACAAAAAAAAAAAAAACACTATATGTACAATAATTCCACATAAGCTAAAGATTTCATTCCACTAATATATATTATGGGAATTATTGCACATATAGTTTTTCCCACCCTACACAAGATGCTCATTCTATATGACATGATTGCATTCTGGAAACATTGTCTTATTGCAAAACAATTCATTAAAGAAAAGGTTTTGGAAAACCTGATTTTCAAATAATGTTAGTGAAGCAGAAGTTTTTACTCTCTCGTCAAATAATTGATTGAATCAATGATTACCCATCGCTCGACAGAGTGGGATGGGCATCATCATCATCAAACATTAAATTACAACTTTAAGCTTTTGGAAAAAAAAAAACAAAAAAAACAGCAAGTGCATTTTCAAGTGTTTTTAATAATTGGCTAAAACCAGAGAACTTGAATTTCATCAAAGATACTGGAAAGGATATTTATGAAGTACAAGAACATGTAATCAAACCACAACCCAAATACTAGCATCAAGATTTTGATAACTGGTAGTCATTGTACAGTTGCTGGCAGAAAGAAACTTATGTTGCAAGTTTGATCTAGTAATGCAAGATTATGCTTTTCCATATTCTGAATATTCTGCAGATGATAAATCTTGATTTATTCTAATAGATGAAGCCATTATGCAAATCAATTTTTTGAATCAAGACTTAAGTATTTTGTAGCAATTCGTAATTGCACATCTGACATCTACCATCAGTAGTAATCAGATATGCAGCTGATGATGACGTTCAATGAAATATCCCTGCAGAAGTGGATGAACATTTCATCAAGATTTTAGTGGTGGAAAGTAGTGCAGCTGATAATTTGTACAATACCTTTCTACATAAACTTGAAATATTAGGGTTTGATGTTGGTAAGATTGATGGAAGACAATGGTTCCAATATGAAGAAACATTAGAATTCAAGTGCTTTCTTTTTGCCATGTGCATGTAGTGGTTACAACCTAGTTTTGAGATATAAATAAAACATGTCCAGATACTAATGACTTTCTTTGAAACACTGCTGCATATTTACATCATTTTTTTTTTTACATCATCTATTATCAGACAGTTCTGTCTTTAAAACCTCTCAAGAAAACATGAGATTGTAGAATGGAAAGTTTTTAAGTTGTACAATATGAAGCTATTGAAGTTTGATGTACTGGAAGAATTATCCAAAAAAACCAATGAAGATCAAGCAAAAAAAAAAAACAAAACAAAAAAAAAAACAAAAAAACAACAAAAAAGAATCTTTAGTCAATCAAATGAAAGATTACAAAGTTCCTGGTCTCACTTGTTTTCCTGACTCTCAATAGAATTTTGTGAATAAGTAACTTCAGAGTAATTCTATAGATGTTGCTACAGGTATTTTTAAATTTCAAGACAAACATTTACAAAGGCATACAAGAAAAGTTTATGATGAAGACATAATTGAACTTACACCCCCCCCCCAAAAAAAACCATAGATGCTGAGCCTATATTCAAAACTCAGGAACTGCTTACACAAGAAAAAAAAAAGCAAATCATTTGATCCCAAATCAGCAGATAAACCTTTGTCAGATTCAAACGTAAACTTCCGAGGGTAATATTTTGATCAAATGGTAGATAAAAATGTAAACACTTGAACTGCAGTTTAAACAACTGAAAAAAAAAATAAAAATAAAAATTTATTTCGAATCTTTTGTGTTATTTTCAAAACAGCAAAAGAAAATATGCATGAGATGCAGATTGATTAATTGCCCTTCATGACAATCCAAGTAACCATGATATCAAGTTTTTCCAAGTTGAAACTGATCATAACTGACTTTCAATTCAGCAACAATGAAAATTTTGGCAATCCTGTCCCTTGAAACTGAAATTAGCAAGAGTTTAAACTTAAACAAAATCCTTTACAGAGAGAAAAAAGTAAGAAAAATAACTTTTCATAGTAAAGATAATGGCTCATTTATAATTGATTGGAAATAATAATAAAAAAATAAACTATTTGGTCCATTAACCCACATATTTTAACCACAAATGTTTATATAAATAGGAAACAAAGTCTATAATAGATTTTCTTTATATTGCTATATTTAATACAGACCGTGGCTAAGAATATGAATGCCCACTAAAAATGTAATCAATTACATTTCAGATTTTCTAAGGCTAAACATGGTCAGGAATAGGAGAGTTACTAAGAAATTGGAACTGCATTGTGAAATAGTAGTTAGAATGGTCTGTATAAAAATCTAATGTGAGAATTTGAGTTGATGATTGTTGTTGCTTCCTAGAGTTCTTTCAACTTCTGGAGCAATCCTACTTGACTGAATTAGTCTATCCAAATAATTCTTAATTTGTGCTTAACAATGATTATTTTATAAAGCTAAAATATTTCAATATTAAAATGAATTATCCTTTGTGGAAAAGGAAAAATCATCACATTTAAATGAAAAGCAAAGTTAAAAAAAATCAAAACAAGAGAAAATGTATCAATTTATTTAGTTAAAAAGAAAAAAAAATAGCATTTCAACATCAAATTATTCCCCAAATAAAATATATTTACAGGCGCAAAAGTGATTTAAAAAAAAAAAAAAAAAATTAAAATTAAATTCCTTTTTAAAGAAAAGAAAGGTCAACCATTTACAAAGAAACATTAGGTTAAGTGTGAAGTTTGGCAAGAAAGTAAAGCAATATTGGTCATTCAAACTGATTTTGTTCAAACTGGAATCAAACAAAAAGAAAAAGTCAAGAAAAGAAGCTTAAATAAAAAAATGAAAAAAAAAAAAAAGCATTCCTCTGATGTTTGCATGCCACAATTTTAGCTGCTTCTTTGTCATAAGAGAAACAGAAGGGAAGGAGCCTAGGATGTGTTAAGATCAATTAAATATCTGAGAAGAAACAGATGTGAGAGAAGTGGCATTTGTGGGTGGAAATAAATTGAAACGTCAAAACGGCGTAACAGAAAATTGCCTAAATTACTGAGGAGTATATATATGCCTCTCTAAATATATAAAAAGGATTTTTTCTTTTTGTATGATAGTTTTCTTACTGTGATGTAAACTTAAAAGTGTCACTAAAACAGAATAATTTGTATAAATATTTTGAATATTCCAAATGTAATCAACATTGAACAAAGGAAGGGATAAAATAACTATTAGAATTGATAATAAACTAATAAATGCTCAGCTTTTTTGATAGATGCTTTTCAAGCAATAAAAATTGTAGATGGCATTACTTAAGATTAATTATGAACAAAAGTTTTAAAAAAATAAAAATAAATGGTTTTAGGTAAAAGAACAATTTCCTAACCTCTAAGAAAATTGCTATGAATGAATTACATTAGGTTGGATAATAAAATTTTGACAAAAATCAATACTAACCATATTTGTTTTTACATTAAAGAATATCTTTATACATGCATTATACAGATCAATAAATAGATATGTCCTTATCTATGAATTTGTACCCAAAGTAAATAAGTCACCATTAAGAGGCAACATCATTATCCAATTACTTAGAAGTCTGATTGTAAACCAGAAATTTCAACTTTCATTTTACCTTTTGTAAATATAACAAAAATATTTTCTCTTTATGACTGAGGCCTATTTTGGATGATGACCATTTTCAAAACTAGGGTATCCAGAATATGAAGCCAAGTAAATAATCCTCAGCAAATATTACACTTTTTGTGATGGACATTTACTTACATTTCACAGTGAACAAACTTTTGAATCTTTCAAAATGGTTTGTAGAGTTTTGTTTCTTTCTTTCTTAAATTACAAATAACTCAGATTAGCAGCTATATTTTCAAGAGGAAATAAATTAAAAAAAAAAAAAAAATTCAAGGATTGTGAATTTTAAATATAGAAAATGGTATTACATAATGAAGGCAGCTCTCTGTAAAACTCTTTTAAAAGATTTTTTGATATTGTAATCATAAAATAAATATCTACATTAAAACTATTGCAGAAAACGGTTTTGAATTTTGCCATTCAATTAAAATATTTCATTTCTTAAAAGTAAAACTATGAATATTAGCCTTGAATTTCTCTTGTAAAATTAATTTTCAATATTTCTATGAAAATGTCGGTCTTTGAAAAAAATTCTGCTATTTTATTTTGAATAAACTGAAATTAAAGTTATGGCAATTACTACAAAAGATTTTATAGCAAATAAATGTAAATTTTTTATTCTAGTTTATACACACAATTTATTGAATTCAGTTGACAATACATTTTTCCAGATTGCATATAAGTAGTTGCACATCTAGATCAAGTCTGTCAAGAAAATGTTCACGTTTTTGTTTGCCTATCACCAGTCATTATTAAAGACATTAATGTTATCAGTTATACATAGAAAGAATTTAAATTAATTTATTCCTGGTATTTTTAAAAAAATTAAATATCCATGTATCAAATGAAAGTGATGTCAGAAGTAAAAGAGTTTGTAACTAATGAATGTACATTGTAAATTATAAAAAGAAATAAAAAAGTTTGTTAGTGTTACCTAACATGACAAAGCTTAAGAAGCAAGATATTAAATTTTAAACACATTTTAAAATGCATTCCTTTATTTTTTTCTTTTGCATAAGAATAGCTCCAAGTATTTCATTACAATTAGTGTTCCATAGCAATTTACTATTATGTACTTATATAATATTATTTTAAAATATTTTTTCATCGCAACACAGAAATTTCAATATTTTGAAACTAAAATTATTGTTCCATTTTCAAGCAATTTTTCAATAACTTCATGAAAAAATTTACTTTTGAAAGCAAAGTAGTATTATATTGAAGAGTTCAAGTAAGAGGGGGAATAAGTTTTCACAATTTTTTTATGGGAATTGTCTTATTTGACGAATCCAAAGATAGATCTAAGTTAAAGTCAAAAAGTGAAAAAAAAAAATGTAGGTTAGAGGTTAGGTGTAGGTATGTAATTCATGCTAGTCTAGATGAGCTGCCTTGTATTAGACATATCACCATTGTTTCCTGTTAAGAACATAATCATAAGATACATTGAAATAATACAATGGTATATGTATTGAACCTACATTTTTTACTTATTCCCCCTCTTGAACTCTTAAATATAATACTACTTCACTTTCAAAAGTAAATAATTTTTTTTTCTGAAGTTATTAAATATTGCTTGAAAATGGAACAATTTTAGTTCTGAACCATCGAAATTTCTGTGTCATGATGAAAAAATATTTTTAAATAATATTATGCTCTATTTTGTATTGAGCACTTATTAAAAAATAAATGCTAAAGAACTGTGGATTATTAATCTGACTGTGTATATATATATATATATATATATATATATATATATATATATATATATATATATAGTGCTTTTGTATGATAAGAGTACAAAGTTCACTAAGTCTTGATAAATGGTAAGTTGTGATGCAAATATTGTGCAACTAAAATATATTAAAAGTATCTTTTCTATTATGTGTATAGTCATATTTATGCATCCTGTTGAAGATTTCTGTCCTATTTCTTTAACCTTTTTCTGCATGCCTACCATGTCATATTTCTATCTCTGTACACTTCCCATTAAGCATTTCTTTGTTCACTTGCATTTCTTTCCAGTGTCTTTACTTAACATCTTATATCCTCTACCATTACTTGACATTATTTGCTGTTTCTTTGATTAGTTCAATCCACATTTTTCTTTTTGGTCTCTTCTTTCTCTTTTGCCAAATGCTTTCCATTTTGAATTACTGACCCCCTCTGAAATTTTAGATTTATTCTTAACTATATTGGCATACATTTACAAATTGAGTCAGTCATTTTGCAGTATGCTGTACTGTAGTTAATGCTATGCTTTATTTTCTCATCAATTACATTCTTTGGGAATCTATTGTTAAGTCTATTTCATGCTGATCAATTCTTTATGAAATAATTCACATGAAGAAATTAGTTTAGCCTGAATGACCATGTTCTTTATAGTATCTATTTCATAGATGTGGGGATATTCACATGGGTAACTGAGTAGACAAGAATTTATTTTTTATTTATTTTGTGAAGCAATAAAATATGACCATCAAAGAAAGGGGTTCATTAGTATAGTGAAGAATAGAATTTGTCTTAAAAAGTTAGGATTTTATTTATTTTTATTTCACCTGTTTTTTTTTTGTTTACTAATAATATGAAAATATCAATATATTGATCATATAGGCTTTGGCAAAATTGTTAAACATTTTCTTTTCTAACATAGCCATATAGAAATTAGATAAAGTAGGACTGTGAGGTGACCCCATAGCTTTGCCATCAGTCTTTGTGTAAATACTACCATGGTAGTCATAGAGGAAAGTACTTGTGTAGTACACACTAAAATTAAGAGGTGTGAGCAAAGAATCCATGTATGCACTTTATTTTGACAGGGATATTTGGTCAAGACATTTTTAACACCTGACAAATCAATGGGAGAGTAATATTTGAAGAAATTTGTTAGAATTAATACTACATTTATTTGGTAAGTATGATTGGATAAGATGGTTCAGTTTTTGATAATCAACACAAAAGTAAGGATTTGTAAAATATAGGCTAGACAGGTTTATGTGCTTTTTATTTTATTTTTTTTAAAGACATTTTCCTATATATATTGCCCAGGTATCAATCACTGAAAATTTTCTGGAGTTTAATGAATCCATTTTCAGTGCTAACCTGTTAATTTATTTTTTGAGAAAGCCTGTTGTGTTTTTGTTTACTGCTATTAATCTTAGATCTGTGCTTGAAATATAAAAGTTAAAAAGAAAAGAAAAATATATAATATTTTTCTTTAAACTTTTATATCTCAAGGGTATATCTAAGATTAAAAATAGCAGTTGTATGTTTATAAGCAAAGACCTGTTTGAAATAGAATAAATTTTGAGGATGGAAAAGATTTTAAAGCTGGGCAAGACCCTGGCAGTGCTGAATATGACAGCAGTTGCTAAAGAAGAGATTCAAAATCAACTGTTTGGGCAGAGATTAAAAAAAAAAAAAGAAAAAAAAAAAAGAGACTGAGTTTTCATTTTAGGAAATTAAAATTAAAATTTGTTTGGGGTACAAAATGTGTACCCATATCAGAGTAGAGTAATCAAAATAGTTAAGATAAGAAGATAGATCAACAAGCAATTTAAATTGCTTGTACACACACAAGTAACTGAAATCCAAGGATCAATCAGGCCCAACAGTTGCTTGTGGACTTTCATTTTGAATTCCTTCAGGTTTTTTTCCTATTAAATAAATAGGAAACAGCACACACAATCAACTCCAAGAAATAAACAGAATTTTTATCAAATTACAAATAAAAAACAAAAATGGATGAAAAGCATATCCAAAATGAATATACCAAAACCACTTTTTGGCAGATCTATTTTGGAGATTTAATTGTGGTTAAAGCTTAATGAAGACGAGGTGGGGAAAGAAAAATACTGAAAAGGTAACAAAACATTTGATTGAAAGTTTTTTTCTGAATGCATACCTAACTGGAAACACAATGTCATCAACAGCAACAATTAATTTTAGACAATTTCTAAGTGGACATTCTGGCTGTTGGCATTTATATATTTTAAATTTACAATCTCATGAAATAAAAACTGAAAAACAACTATTTAACCAAAGATGACAGGGATTCAAATGATGGAAGGGTATTTTCAGATATCAAAGTAGATGGGGGATATTTGTTTTGACTGAAAATATATCTATTGTTGTTTGTATGACAAAAGTAAATTTACCTAAAATCTCCACCAATAGATTTACTGGCCTTGATATGTGACTGTCAAATCAATCAATAAACAAAGTTTAAGTTGAAATCAAACAATTGCTTAATAATGCAGTAAAAAAAAAAAAAAAAAAAAAAAAAAAAAAAAAAAAAATTCATCCATTGCCAGTAAGCAGAATAAGAGATAGTTACAAAGATCCTCTTACCAAGTGTAAAATATTTACCATGTGTGTGTGTGTGTGTGTGTGTGTGTGTGTGGAGACGTGTGTAATATGAGGTGGGAGAGAACCAATACAAGATCCACATTGGAGATGTAAAATTATATATATATATATATATATATATATAAAAAGGAGGTAGAAATGGAAGAAACAATTTTTTTTTTCAGTCCTCCTCAGTAAAATTGGTCACCTCTAACCATTGAGACATTGGATGCCATAATAAAATGAACAAAATCAGGTGATGAATGAAAAGAAAGAATCAAGGTTAATGAGAAATGTCATAAGAAACAGCGACACACACAAAACGTGTATTCAGCAAATGGCAAAATAACATTCATAAAATATCAGTTTCCTGTGACTGGAAAAGACACATGTATGCAATTCTCCACATATTATTGATTTTATTTAACAGTTGGGATTTTGAGTTTTGGCTGAAATCAGACATTGTACTCGCAAGAAAAAATTCAGAACTGCAATTGGATGGCTTCTGATGTAAATACCAAGGAACAGTAAAATGGCACAAGATTGACCATTTGTAGGCTCAAAACAGGTTTTTTTTTTAATTTAATCCAAATGAAAAATAACTTATGAAATATGGCACCAACAAAAGAACTGTTGAAAATAAAACAATCTGGATAAAAATTTGATAAGTAATTAGATTTCTATTTCTAAAAGCTTCTGAGAAAAATATATAAAATTAAAATCTTTCTTTTTTCTCTCTATCAATAGGGAAAACAAATTGGCATTATTAATAACCTCTGAATTTACAAACTAATAACATCAATAAAAAAGGCAGGAGGAGAAGCCAGAGAAGAAACATTTTAGTTTCTGTTATTAAAACACTCAAAGAGTGAATCATTCTAACAGGAAGAAAAACCACACCAGGCACAATAGCCAGGATAGAAAGCAATAATAAATGAAACTGTATGTGTGTGTACATGTAAATGAACCAACAAAGGGTTGTAGCAAGTGCCACCCAATGACTGCTACGTTTTCTGCCAGATAAGATGTTCTCATACTGAGAACAATAAAGTGTTCCCATCATAGAAAGTACAAGATGCAAAATTAATGAGTTCATTTTGCATATGAATGGAAAGGCCATGAAAGAGAAATGTCATTTTGGATTATTAAAAGAGAAACTGAAGAAAATTTATTTTTGGAGAAGTTGGAAGATATCAAGATGAAATGAAACCAAAAATCATTTTATAAAATGAAGTCATTTTCAAATGCAGGGGGATTTTATTTACAAGAAAAAAAAAAAAAAAAAAGTAAAGAAATTTCTATTCACGCTTCTTGAAAGCAAACAAAAACAACAAAAAAAAAAATGTAAGAGACTGGGCCACTCAATAATACTGAACACAATTGAAAACGATCCACTTAGGAAGAACAGAAACTCAAATGGAGTGGGGAATCTTATTTTATTACTCAAGAAAAGCAATTTCTTTTTTAGTTTCCTAGTCTAGATGTTTTTTTTTCTTTTTGCTCTTAAAATTGATCTTTTCCCATGCATTATGGTTACTTCATCTTTGTTTTCCATGAATAATATCTAGTCCAACTCTTGGAGGTCATTCTGACCAAACTAACCGTTATTAAGAGAAAATTGCTCGCAGGAAATGTTCAACATTAGTGGGGTGAGGCCAGTTGATTCTTTGTCTTTATGCTCACACAATTACAAATTCTTTTAGGTAGTTACTAAGCACAGCCATAGTCTAGCATAAGGCCAAAATTATAGGGCACCCAGTGAGGATCTAACTACATAGTAGTTATGGTCTGCTAGACAAACTTGCTTAACCATTACCCAACAATGAGATGCTGTAGAGGCTATTTTAATAATGATGCAGACAGTTGAAAAAGGAGTGTAAAAAAAAATCAAGCCAAGGAAATCCAAATGCTGTAAAGCTGAAAATTTTAACTAAGCAAATAACTGCTTAATATTAATAGCTATTCTGTATGAAACAGTAGAAAGCAACTCAAGTTTAAAGCAAACATTTACCTATTTGAAGTGTGGTATCATCTATAGGAAAATAAATTGCCTTAAAAGCATAGTTAGAAGTGACAATAAGGCCAATTCTTTTGATAAGCTAATTGATTTAAAAACGGAAGAATCACAAACGACTTTTATTAATTGTAGAAGGCAGAAAAGGTCACCACACACATACATCTTGAATAAAAACAACCTCATTTGTTGTTTGTGAAAAGAGACAGATATAAGTCTTTATAGATTTAGCCACCCCAAAAATGGGTTTGTTTCTATTTCAAATGAAAGTTCATGTACCATAACAATCACTGTGAGGAGAGGGGATTTGTTTTAGTCAGATTAACTATGATTATAGCAGTAATAAATAATTGTAAGAGTAAAATTAAAATGGTTGTTAATGCAAACATATTCTACGGAATGTCGGAAATGGCCAATGACAATTAGCAGAGAAGCACCACTGATTCATTCTCCTCAAAAGTCACACACACCCAATTTGTTCCTTGCAGTCAACTTAGAAGAAAAAAAAAAAAAAAATCTTCATATTTTATCAACAAAAGTAGGTGGGGGGGACTCGAGCAGCAACTAAAGAGCAGAAAAAAAATATTCAAAAACAAAAAATAAAATTTTACATTTAAAAAATTGAGGAAAGAACTATTATTTTTAAAACCACACCAAATGTTTTGCAAAAATTTATCTAATTTTTAAACATTATAATAAAAACATACAAAATAATAAACCCCTCTCACACTGCAACTTTTATAGGATTTACACATTGCATGTAGCAGGGAGTCAGAGAGAAAACAAAGACTTTTTGTTCCAAGATTTCCTTGAATATTCAAAATAAAACCAAGGAGAGAAGAGTTTAATCTTAACTTAAATGTTGCAGTTAAGGGGAAAAAAAAAAAAAAAAAAAAATAGAAAGAATGTTGTTTAAGCATTTCCAGAAAAGGAAGGCTTTTTTGACTTGGCAAGGAGAAAGTGACAAAAAGTGACTTTGAGCTTAGGATATAAAAGACAAACACACACATACATACATTCCCGGAGCTGATGACAGCAGCAGCAAATTTTCTTTCCATTATTTTGTCCCTCAACCATCTTTAGTTTATATCAATTTACACATAATTATAGAGGCATATTTTCATACAGACATACACACACACACAAAAGGAACAGGGAGAAGGCTTTTTTTCTTTGTCAGCAACAAGTTTTCCTGCAAGAAAAGTTTATTGACACTCTGACATGCGTCAGGTAGAAGTCATCAGAGACATCGGCAGGAGTCGGCCAACAAAGTCAGATTTTTTTCAAACTCAATAACACAGTGGACTTTTGTTGCAGTCTAAAGGTTCGACTTTGCCGTTGTGAAAGATGAATACACTACTTGACTTCTTACGTACATAGATAGCATTGAAACCAAAGCCTCCACGGCTGATGACCAAAACATTGCATAGTGAGAGAACATGCTGATCAAGCAGGGCTTTCTCAAAACCACCACAGGCAAACTCATCTCGTCCAGGCTCATAGCTGTCCACATGCACTATGGCACCTTCTACATCCACTATTTGCTTAGCAAATAATTTTTTGGCACTTTGCCGAACTGTCTGTGAGTCTGTTGTGACAAATATCTTATAAATGCTGCTATCATTATATTTCTGGAGAAATTTCCACACTGCTCCAACTGAGGAGTATTTGTTTCTCACCCGAAAGTCTAAAGGAATCGTTGGATTTGTACCAAGACGAATTTGTGCACATACCAATTTAGTAGTGTTGTTCGGGATGAATTTTTTTAAAGTGCTCTCAATACGTTTGTTCATGTAACTGCTGTGCTGAAACATTTGGTTCATGACTTTTGCAAAACTAGTTCTCCAACTCATCCTGTCAAGAGACCTAAGTCTACGCTTGTAACGACCGTTCTTCAGCAATGGGTTGATGTACCAACGATTCGTCACAACATAGATGACATCTGCATGGAACAAGGAGTCCAGATTAGCAGTGTTCAGCGTCTTTGTGAACATGTCATTGCTGATCAAATCAAAATACTGAGCACTACGATGCTGGATTTCCATCATGTCAATGTTCCAGTTCACTTTATTTGGGACAAAGAATTTGGTTAAGACACATGGCTTGGTCATGACAATCCCAAACGTCCTGTTAGTAGCCATGGCCAACACATAGGCAGACATGATGCCGCGTTGACGATCCCCCCATCCAAGGCACCGTGTTAACTTGTCACAATAGTAAATGAGGTACTTGGTTTTGGAGACTGGGGATTCTGTCAACTTTTCTGTAGGTTTCACATTTTTTTCACTCAAGGAGCTACTCATACTTATCATGTTATGATGATTTTGCATGAGAAGCAGGAAGACTAGTGTCCCCACACTCATCCCAGTGAAGAGGACAGCCTGAAAGAGAAATAACAAATATTAATAGAAAAATAAATACAAATTATCATTCTATACATTTGCTCTCCAGTTAAAATTTGTTTGAAATCCCTTGCAATAATAGAGACTCATCTTCATTATATGTTCGCTTGTTAGATCGCCTTAAGAATGTTTCATTTTATGTTCAGACAAAAAGATAGTTTTCAGTTGGATTGTCATAGTTGTTATACCTGCATGAATTTAATAAGCACTTTAGGCAAAACTGACATATTTTTGTTTATTGATCCTAACATTTAGTAACATTTTTAGCATGTTATAATTTGCATTGTATTACTAGAAAGAATAAGACTCAAACATAAAATAAAAAAATATTAAGGTTTGTGCACCACTTTTGACATTATCAAACCTTTTGTACTGGATATTTCTTACACAGGCCCTAAAATCAGATAGGGCAGGTTGACAGTGATAAAACCAAAACATTACAGAATAATGGACATTGTACATTAATGGAGACATTAGTTTCACCAACATATGCAAAAATAATTTTTAAGCATTGAAAATCATTTCCACCAGTTTATGTTCATCATTTTGATGTGTAACTAACTTACTAACGTCTTTTTTAAACAAATTGTGATGAAAAGTATATACTTTACAACAATGTAGAGTGCAAGTGATGGGGAGGGGGTACCACACTGCAGTCAACAATAGTCGCCATAGAATTCTCTCCCTTATTACTATCAGTGACTTCTGTCGCCTGAGATGGTTGTTATAAATAAACACTTGTCAACTGTTATTTTCAGTATTTTAAGCTGGAAATCGCCTACTACTGCTTTGGAACAAGGCTTAACTTCCATTTTCTAACTATTTTGAATTCTTGTAGACTCTACATGAGGTGTAACATTGATTAAACCCAGGTTAATTTTTTCCACAATTTTTTTGTAAAAAAAAATGGCTGCATCAATATCCAAAAAAGCCTTTATTTAGGAGTTTTTCTTTGATTAACACTCCAATGATGATTGTGTAGGCTTTACTTGAGCGGATATTGATGGTGAAATGGTTGGAGATGATAACCATGCTAGTGATGTGGAGGAAAGCGATGATGAGCTAGCGGCTACTATCATCCATGCCTGAATAATTTTATGGAAGCTACTGACAACCATCAATATATCTGATGGTCTTTCTGAAGGTGAATTATTTTGTCTATTTATAAATGACGAAATAACTTTATTCATCAAAAAGACAAATAATAAGTGAAAGAAAAATACAAGCAAATGTTAGTGTCTTCTTGTATGTAAACACAAGGAAATACGTCACATTTTTGACAAAAATTGCACCACCAGAACTCCAATAAAAGTAATAAAAGTTAAAGTATGATGAATTATTTATGTATTCTTTAATGTATGTTTTTTTTTTTTATTTTGCGTTTCAATTTTATTTTGTTTTCAACATCATAACATCCATGCAAAACGCAATGCATTACATCAAAATATTACTCATTCATTCTTTCATTAGCATACAAAAATTAAAAACTATACAGACAATACAAAGAAAGTTATAACAATTTTTAAAACAGTAGGTGTTCATGTTTTTGCATCCTAAAAAAAAAAAAAATGCAGTGGCAGGGGGAACAATGCTAAAAAGAAATTATCATGGTAACGGTTAAGTTACTAACCATGCTAAAGACTGGTTGTCAGCAAAAGAAGATGATAATATTCATTTGGTGAGATTGGAAGGGAGTTCTGATTAGAGCAACAAAGATTGCTTCAAATAAGGTAAATAATAAAAACATCTGCTATGGTCTATCATATATAAAAGATATTCAGAGGATCTGTGGTCCATACAACATCAGGACAGTATTCAAAAAAAGACCAAAGAGGCTGATGCTCTGATAATTGACAAAGCAGTCACTATTACAATACTATGAAAATCTACAGGTAAGCCACAGTAGTGCTTGCAGTTTACTACTGTTTCTTGGTGATGCAAAGGACTGTGCAGGAGTAAGTGTCAGAATGCTGACAGACTCCATGAAGTAGAAAAGGGTATTTAATTTTTTTTTTTTTTTTTTACTATTGCTCACCCAATACAAGGCCCAAAAGCCATTCAAGGCAGAGGGTGATTAATGAGGTTGCCGTAAGAACGTACAGGTAAAGGAGCAAGAGGTGCATATTATTAAGATATGTAGGACAGGTGACGGTTGACACTAAACTTGAAATGATTGGGGAAGCATCCTCTCAGAAGTGCATTTGACAATGCAACAGTTATGGGGTGGAGGGGGGGAACTGTCTGAGAGGAACTTCATCCTTACCAATGGAATATGGTGAGAATAAGTTGATCTAATGTATGCGGCATAGTAAGTCCTAGCTGTGAAGGTCTGGACTGGTGAAACAAACATCTGCAATGAAATTAGCAATAATGTAGCAAGAAGCTAGCAATATTTAATCTATTGGAAATGGGTTTGTAGGATGGAAAACAATTCATCACCCACATAGTTGATCAAACTTCAGTAAAATATTTTCTGTTTGTCCCCTTTAGTTGAAGTTGAAAACTCTTCATATAAGAAATATATATGCAACTTTTACTGAAAAATATTGATACAAACTGTTGGCAGAGATTCACCAGTGCCCTTGTTTATACAGGTTGTTGATAAATTATGGATCCATAGGCAAGAAGAAATTAATTTTATTGGAGCAAATGATAGCCTGGGGTTTGTGACACTCATGGATATAGTTAATTAAACATTAAAATTTTCTTGTTAAATCAGAA
>CAXIWW010000582.1:115000-157500 GCA_964036315.1 Acanthosepion esculentum | reverse complement strand
AGAATTCCTACAGAAGGTAACGAAATAAAGCGAGAAGAAAGGACTAGGTATAAACTATATGAAGACAGAATATATGGTTGTTAGCAAAATTAAATGCCAAAATTGCAAATTACAAATCGGAAATAACAAAATCAAACAAGTAAAAATATTTAAATATCTAGGAAGTTTTTTTTAACATAGGACGGAAAGTGTGACACTGAAATCCGAAGATGCATTCGAAAGAAAAATATGCCTTCCAAAAGCTGAGCAAAATATTAAGAAAAACTTCGTTAGAAACAAAGATATCGTCCCACAGCTGCGTTGTGGGCTTTCTTCAAATATTCATTTATTTCTTTTATAGTGAATAGTAGGTTATAGCTCTCAGCAGTATTTGATTTAAAGTTTAACTTGTTTTTTCGCCTTTTGTTTCAGCTTCAGTAGTAATTGTTAGCTACCATTCTTAGCAGATAAGTTTTTGGAGATTGTTTTGGTTAATTGATCAGATATTCTTTTTTGCCGGTTATTTTACAGTTCTTTATCGGGAGACGTTTTATAGCGTTACGACGATGATTACGAGTTATTTTCCTTATATCGCATACAGATTTTTTTTTTACTCCTGTGGCAGTGGAGACTTCAGGGGTTATTGGCCCTCGTTCGATGGCGTTCCTTCGAAGGATTGGCGCGATTGCGTCGCGATTAAGGAACGAGCCTCGCGAAACGGAGTGGCTCTTGCAGCATGTCTCACTGGCGACGGTTCGAGGTAATGCTTTCTCCATCATTGCGGCTGGCAGAGGATAGAAAAAATTGTTTATAGTTACCTTGTTCTGGAATTGTCATCATTGGTCGACTGAACTTGCTTTGTTTCAATGACTTTTGTTTTGTTATTATTAGTTACTTTGTTCAATAAATACGTTAACACACAAAAAAAAATTATTTTCAGTTAACAATATGAAAAAAAAGATTGTTTTTGTGACAGAATTAAGTCTACTGACGTAATGTTTCCAACATTCTTTTTGCTTTAATTATTTTCCGTTTTTTCGATCGAAGTTGCTTAAATTGTAACAAATTAGAGGTTGATGTCTGTTTGTTAAAATCTCTCAAAAGCTCTTCTGAGCCTGATAGCTTCCTTACACTCATCATTGAACCAAAGCGTATTACGTTTTTTTTTTTTTGTACTGAAGATTTTTGAATGCATTCCTTTGCAATAGATACGAGGATTTCCGTAAAATGTTCGAAGTCCTTGATGCATTTACCTTCAGTTATTTTATCAGAACATTGGTTTTTAAATTCGTCCCAGTTCGCACCACCTAATTTCCAACAAAGAGAATTTTTATCATTATGTTTTGAATTTTGCAGAACAACTGGCAAGTGATAATTACCGCGTGTGTCCGCCAAAGCCTTCCAATAGAAATTCATACAGAATGATGGATCACATACAAATAAATCTATTGCAGAGTAGCAATTCTTGGAAATTCCGTATTAATTTCTTTTTCAGAATCAAAGTCTGAAAGACATCTTTTGGGCTTTTTAACTTGATTATTCATAAATTTTGTGTATCAAGATTCACTGCCTGTGATCTCCACTCACCGCGTAGCCCGACATTGGGACGTGTCAGGGCCACACAAACCAGTATACTCATATTCGAGAGAGACACTGATCACCCGTTGGAAAATTTGTTGCACTTCCCAAATAACTGTGCAAACTGGCATGTTCACAGGCACGTCTAAGTCTCAATCTCTTCTAACCGGTGACCCTCATTCATCGCCTATAAATTGGATAGAGATGGTATTTTATCCCGGTCTATATTTGGGGCATTGTATTTAGTCATAAAGTACTCCATAAATTGATATATTTATAGGCACTAGGCTTTGTTATGACCAGCCGATTGATCGGATCGGTCCTCTCCAACCGCCCGTCTAGTCCAAGTAAAGGCCAAAGTGGTGTATTGGGAAACAGAAGTAACTAACCCTGAGCCCTAAAGCCCTCAACCACCAGGATTCCGTCCCCAGACATTCCGAATCGCCACCTACAGCAAACAGTTGTCTTATTGGGAGTATGGGGGGGGTCTTACCCCTCTACAGAAGTGCAGTCGGCGTATTCTGAAGCCCCAGCCAACAGGGCGGAAAGACGGCTTGGAAAATCTGATACTCTCGGGACAGATTGAAGGCAAGGGGGTACAAAGGAAAAAACACATAACATTTAGTGAGCTTGAGTAAATGAATGGCAGAACAGAGTTTAGGACAAATAGGAAAAAGACAAAATTTATTAAGAGCCACACAAGAGAAGAAATTGTGGAGAGTCATGATCGCCGATGTCTTGAGAGGACACGGTGCATAAAGAAGCGGTATTGAGATTAGGACATTGTTTTGTCGTAGTCAAATTTTCACATCGGTTGTATTGGGAATACAAATGTCGTAATGATCTGCCTAGTGGGTAAGGGGACATCAACTCTAGTATCACAGTTTCGGGCGGTAACAGAAGGGAAAGGTTTTTTTTGAAAAGTCACGGAACTTGGTCTTTTTTTATGTGCCGTGTCCCTTCAAGACATATGCAGTCATGACCCTCCACATCTTCCTGCCCCTCGTAGATCTTTGTCTTTTTTTTTTTTTTTTTTATTTCTTCTAAACAATGTTCTAAATCCATTTACTCAAGTTATGTTAGATAGTGCTTTCCTCTGTACTGTGACTATCAGATTTTCCATTTTCATATAGTTGTCATGTATGGCACCAAACCCATTCAGAATAATCTAAACTTTTTTTTTTTTTTTTAAGCTTATCACCCCAAGCAAGGCTGGAGGCCACTAGCACGCAAGGGGTTACAGAAGGGTTGGAGGAAGAGCAGATAGGAGTGGTAAAGGAGAGGATGTGGAGAAAGATAGTGGATCGATCAAGGCAAGGGGATGACAGAAGATTTGGAGCGAGAGCAGATAGGAATGAAAGGTGAAAGGATGTGGAGAAGGGAAGTGGATAGATCAAAGCAACTGGAGATGTCGATTGACGTTACACTTAAATAGTTGGAGATTGTCAGGGAAACAGGAATAAGGAAGGGAGTTCCACAGGCGAGATGTGCGAGACATGAAGCTATTGGAGTAGAAGAGACGTCTACATCTAACAGTTTCAACGGTGAAGGGGTGGGAACGGGATACCAGCCTCGTAGGACGTTTAAATTCATGTGGCCTGGGAACCAGCGAAAGCAGCTCATCGGAGCAATTACCGTGAAAGTATTTGTAAAAAAGAGAGCGAGGCAACGTTGCGTCTGTGAGAGAGCGACTGCACACGAGATGACAGATCAGGGCCAATTACATGCCATCTGTACACAATCGCTTCCTAAGATTAATGATAAAAAAAGGATTCGAGCGACTAGAGCCTGAGGGCCGCGCCAAAAACCATCCTTCATTGAACATCGTAAACTGGCGCTACGGAATCACAAAGACAAGTGCCAAATAGTAGAAACTAAATCATACGAGGACTACCAAACAGCAACAACAACTAAAATGGATACCAATTATAACTTGAAGACAAAAATAACGACATTATCAAGATGTCAACATTCCACATCACTTCAAATATTAAGGAAACCCCGACGACCATCTAAATCGCCACGGACTCGGTGCCTACATCAAGGACGGGTTTCCTTTTGGCAGGGACACAAAAACGAGATCCATGATCTCCTGTATATGTGCTTACGCGTGGCATTTATCGAGAGTGCCACATTCGTATAGAAGTAGATAGGTTAGCCTACTGCCCGGTTCACACGCCTCGCCGATCTTTTAAACAGGAGTAGAGGTTTATCTTTGTTTAGGATTGGGTTCTCGGTTTCTTCTAAAGTCTACCTCAGATCTATACTCCTAACGATTGTCTTTTTCTAAGACAATATAACTTCACACAGTAACCCTCTAGCATGAGTGGCTCTTGGACCTTGTATTGGGTGAAAAAAATACTGGAAAAGTGATAACAGCTACCGGACTTGAGAAACCTGTTTTCAAAGATTTTCTAACATTCAACAGAAAAACAGTACTCGCTGCTTGGCCAATGTATGCCTAATGTATCCCTGTAGGTAATCAGCTATGTATTACCATTCTTCAAAACAGATTTAAACTCACGCGCTTTAAAGTTACCTATTTTGCGCACATCGTAGATTTTGTCATACGAAGCGAAAATCTTTATTCGAAATAAAGATTTGTTTTACCAGATGGATTTATGATTATGACTTTCCCCTGGTCAAACATAGTGGATATGACAAGAAGTTAATGAAAGAGCGGAAACGCCGTTGATGAACAAAATGTCGGATCGTGTCTATGAAATCCACGACTTACTTTTACTGACTGATTGCTCCGGTGACTCCACAACAACCAGACATCTGAAATTCACGCCTTTCTCTTTGCATCTGAAAGAAATAGAACATTTTAGATTGTTTCATTAAAGTAACCCCAGGACAGCACTGATTTACGCATTTCATTCGGCTCCAGCAGGCGATGTTAAAATTCAACTATCGCATGATATATTCAAGATACTACCGATTTCGCCATGTGATTATCAAAGCAAAGCCTGTTATTACTCTCTCTCATAATATATATATAATATATATATGGTAATCCGCATGGAATCTTCAAGAGAATATAGGTCCATGTCAAAAGACAGGGCAAAATTATTATTTTTATTATTAATTAAATAATATAGGTCTTGAAGACTGAGAACTGCATTTTAGGGCTCTCATGAAATAAAAATATTACCTTATTTAAGCGTTTGATATTCTTTAATGAGTACTATATATATATATATATATATATATATATATAAACACGTTACGTTTATGGTTGGCCACTCGTATTCAAGAATATCAGTCTACTAGGGCGGCTAGCCAATCCCTATTGCAGACGTCTGCTCACGCACATTTTGTGTTTGCTCAACACCCACAGACCCAACCGGTATTTTTTTTTTACTGCAACTATGCTGAGCAGACCTTAGTTACAGTTTCTGGGAGAGAAGCGTGATCAACAATCTGAACAAGGCCAGCACGCTCAAGCCCTCGGTCACAATGACTTGTGACTTCGTGTTTGCACCAGCCATCAAAACACCCCAAGGGTTCTGTCCACCCAATTTCACTGACAAGGCATAATTTTCATGCACTTTTCAAAGGTGCCGCACACTGGGATTGACTCCTCCAGAGATATCAAGAAGTCACCTTCCTGATTATATATACGAATATCTAGCAATATATAGCATATCTTTATTCAAACGGGTTTCATTGATTAATATAGATATGTGTCCAGTTGTTTAATTAGTTTCTTGATGTTAAAATGAAATTAATCAAGGAAGGCACCATAGTTTTTTTTAACCCAAGTACTTTCGACCTTTCCTAAGATTTTTTTTTTATTTATTCGTTGTAGTTATGGATACATATACATTTATTTTATTTTTTACAAAACAAGCATGTCAATATAAGAGAGCTGACCGGAAATTGATAGAAATGTAAAATGGCATTAAATGTTGTATGCACTTTAATATGTTGTTGCTATATGCGTAAAAAATTGTGTTTAGTGTTGGTTGAATTTTGATATAGAGGACATCGTGAATTTGAAGTTTTTGTTTATTATTTTCGTGGTACGTTTATTACTGTTGCCAACAAGTATTTTGTAGTATGGTGACGGTGGATTGGAGTGTAATTTTAGATGCTGTGCAATAGAACTTCTCTCCGACGAATGAAGTGCAAGACATCTTACTAATGTTGTGGTCGAATATAGCAACAAAATATTCCAGTTCACAATACCTGGCTACAGCAGAGGTAAACAAAAACTTAGAGAGTTGAGTTAAAAGGGGGATAACTGATACTAAGATATTCGGAAGCAGGATGGCACGTGGAAGTAGAACAATCTACCCCGGTGGACGAAATAAAGGGTTCAGTTCAAAATTCCAATCACCTGAAGAAAGCCGGTGCGTACAACGGTCGAAACGTCGAGAATATAGCAATGAAGATGAGAACAAAAGTCCGATCAATGTAAATAGTGTAAAGTGTAGAAGTGTACATATACATGTAAGTTGGTTCAAAATTTGTTCTTGTCCAACCAACCGATTCGATAATGTATGCAAAAAATTATTAATTCTTTTTGTAGATAAAATAAAATAAAAAAAAATTACAAAATTGAGAAAAATAAATGTAATGTCTACATTTTATGATAAAATACGTCCCCACTTAAATATATCAGGAAAATAACATGCACGGCTTTCTCCCGAAATTACAGGTAGAAGTCTATGCATCAGCAAACCCACTAGGTGTATGTATTGGCACGTTAGGGACTGTTTATCCTTGTGTATATGTGGACCCGATATATGGTGGCCACACGTAGTTGGGGTTTTGAAATATATAGTGGATTTACAGAGAAGTTGAGCGCGCCATTTTAGTTCAGAGTATCAGCTTTAATTTCAGGGACTTCCCAGTCTATTTTTTTTTACTACATAGTCCCGGGTATGATAAACTACATCCGACAACAAGGTCTCTGATCGGGAGATTAAAGATTTAGAGGACCGTCGAACCACCTCTTAATTACTGTTTCCAATTCAGCTCCGAATTTGGGTGATAGCACCTGTTAGGGGATCGCATCTATAGGCAAATAGTGAACCCACAAACAAAAACAAACACTACGAAAGTATAAAAAATGTAAAATTACCAACAATACTTATTTATAGTATATATTTAGTTGAAGCCATAAAACTGTTCAAAATATTTAGATTTCGTCATACCCCAGTGAGGTTGATATGCCGCTAAACGAAATCAACCAACCAAACAACCATTATGAAAGAACTCTTTCATGATATTAATTTATATAATATCCTACGATTTCTTAAATTAATCAAACTATATAAATATAAAACAAATTATAACTTCGACAAAACTACAACATAAAACACACATATCACCGCCATTAGTAATTATATCCACACAAGCATGAGTATTATTTAACAATTGAACATAACCTGTTTATTAATTCAAATGCCCCAAGAAAATTTAATATGGCATTAAATGACCCATAAGATGTTGATATGCCATTAAACAAGTCAATCAATTTTCGTACACATGTCTAAAGCCAATGTGGGTCAAAGGAAGCGAATCAGCTTGCCTATACATATGTTGTTCTTATATACACACACACTTGTACCCTACGTCATACATTATATATTGTGACTTACGCATGTTCTCTTACCGTTTAAGGCGGGAAGGGTAACCACGTTCAAGTGCTACTTGGAATGATGTCTTAGGCTAAATGAGATTCGAATAAGACAACTCGACTGAAGGCTTGCGTTTTATTAGGAATGTGCAAAAGTTACCAGCTTTTTTAAAAAACGAAAGAAAGAAAAAGCAAACAACAACAACAACAAAACGTATACGTTGAATACATACTCACTGGAAATATTTACACACCAACTGATATACAAAGAATATAAACAGTAAATAAAATATAAAAGTTATTGATTACTTACAAACATTTTGCCGATCCATTTTCCATTATACACATTCCTTCGTTCGCACAAAAACCATCGAAGCATTCTGTAGCAAAAGAGAAATAAGTTCAAGGCTTTTTATCTAAATTTATGAAGAAAAGACTTGAAGCAACAGAGCTGTTCTGTCGATGAAACTAACATGGCCAGCGCTACTAAATGTCAATTTCAAAATTTACCAACTTGGGGGCCCACAAACTCTCGAAGGAAAATTGGCGGAGGAAGTTCAACTTTTCTTTTTTTTTAAATTATCAAAAATCAGGGAATTATCCAATTTAAATTAAAATTTCAGTAGATACTCATTTTCTTTATAATGAACTAGCGGGGATACTCGGCGTTGCTCGGAAGAAATAACTTCATCTTAGGTTTCATTGCTATGTTGAAATTCCGTAACATGTAGATTCATTCATCAATTTGATGCCATTGCAAAGACTGTGGGGGGGGGGTCTAGATTTCTCAAGGATATGACTTTTTTCAGAATTGGATTCGGCAGTGTCATGCCAAATGGTTGGCGGAAATTTGGAATTTAAAAAAAAAAAAAAAAAAAAAAAAAAAAAAAGAAAATATATAATAGGATAGTGGATATTCCACTATTAAAGTAAATATATTGTCTATGTACTCTATCAAATTAACACGAGTAATTATTTTACTTTAAATAAAAAATAATTACTTCATTTAAAATAATTTATTTGGTTTCGTATTGCTTTTTTTTTTTTAAAAAAAAAAAAAAAAAAAAAAAAATCTACGTTTATTTTTTGTCAAATAAAAAAATGAACATTAAATAAACAGATTGATTTCATGAAGAAAAAAAAAAAAAAAAAAAAAAAAAAAAGTGTTCATTCAAAAATATTTTATTTTATGAAGAATGGGAACTACAAGGAAACTGATACGTAGAATATGGGAGGGGACCTTTCATCACCGCCGACTCAACACCGGCCAACATCATCTCCGTGACAAGTCACCAGCAGCTTACTCAACGTGACAACTAAGCACTAGCGTCGAATTCATAGCTTCACTGGTTTGTTTTTTTTTTTTTGTTTTTTTTTTTTTTTTATATAATCACGCCGAAAAATGGAAATTCTTAGTCAAACAGGAAAAGAAAAAAAATGAATACGAAGGCCATTTATTTGTATTTGATAAGTTTAGTAAAAGAGACAGCAACATAAAATGTTGACCTTGTGACCAAGGCTCGGGGCGCAATGCAAGGAATCATACGACGTTTGGACCAGTTATTAAGGAAGTAAACAAGCATTCCCACAATTCGTCAGCGGCAAATGTAGAAGTAGCTAAAGTGGACAGACTTGAAACATCGTGGCGAAGACACCGCTGAAAGTATTAGCAAATGTATCTCAGGTTACACTGGAGCCATTGCCAGATGTTTCAGCCATGAGGAAAACAAAGGCAAAAGGAAAGTCGTAAACGCTTCCGCTCCAGATCCTGTAAATCTTCAAGAGTTAGAGATGACTCTTTATAGCTTACATTTATTTGTTTTTAAAAATACGACGAAAAAAAATTGTAGTTTGCAGGTCGTAGAGTCGGCGGTGATGAGTCGTCCTGTACCCGAAATCTTGACCACTTCAAGTATATTCATGAACTTTCTTTTTATTTTTCGTACAAACACCACACAATAACCCACTATATTGAGTGCCTTCTGGGATTCATAGATTGACTGGTGTTTAATTTTTCATCACACCGAAAATGGAAATATTCGTCAAAGAGGAAAAGAAAAAAAAACGCACGGAGGCCATTTATTTGTATTTGATAAATTTAGTAAAAGAGACAGCAACGTAAAATCTTGCCGTTGTGATCAAGGCTCTGGGCGCAATGCGAGGAATCATACGAATAAGTTTTTGTTGCTTTGGAAGAGTTAAGCGAGAAAATGTGAAGATACCAACGGTGAGTAAAGGGCTGAGGCACGAGATAATTGATGATTGTTTTGGAAGAGATAAGAGAGCGAATGGAGAAGATGCAATGGGTGAGTGAATGGCTGAGGCATTATGTAATGAGTAAGTTTTGTTACTTTGGATGAGAATTGTATGTGAAGGGTTAAATCTTCAATTTTTCACCTTTTGTAAGAACAGTTGAGTCATGAGAATGGATAACTGATTCTTTTGAGAAGGATAAGGGATTCTTTGGGAAAGGAACAACATCATGGTTGTAGAATTTAAATGACAATGAAACGGTTACAATTTAAAATTTATAATATAAACTTACCAAACAAAAATACATATATATTTTTCTCAGCTCCCACAAACTGTCATATAGCAAGAAAATATATAGAAGCTTCGAGGTAGAAAATTAAATAGAGGACTTTACTCCGGACTGACCTTTGCAAGCAGATTCGTCTGAACCATCTGGACACTCGACTATGCCATCACAGCGATGAGAAGAGAGACACTGTTGTTTTGGGTGACAGTAACTTTGACCTTTCGGACAAGTATCTGAAAACAAACAAATTCGACTGAGGACAATGATTTATACAACTTTGTGGAAAGCTTCAAAGGATGTCGTGTTCAAGCCTCCACACATTTCGAGCGCTACGAAAATTGATTTTACATTAAATTAAGGAAACTAACAAATATTTCAACATTTATATTTCTCTTGTTTGATTACGAAAAATTGTCATTTTTTAGACAACGTAGTTTGTCCTGTCAGTCTGTTATGAGTCATGCGTGATACACACTTAGGCGATCATGTATCTTTCAATACATGACTGACGAGGCAGATTTTTCCCGCAGTAGGTTGCTATTTCTTTCTGCGATAGACCAGTTGCCATCCAAGGCTATAGAACCCGATCTGTCCTGCTATTTACCCATAGCTTCACGGAGGTGAAGTAATGGACAGCGTTACGGACTGAGGAATCGGAGAGCAGTTCAAATTCCAGTGGAAACCATTTGTGGCGAATAATAAGAATGAGAGAATACCTTTAGGCGATTTAGGTTTTATTCAACTTAAAGAAAGCACGAGGTAGATACAATATGGCGATCTGAGAACATGTAAACAAGGGGGACAATTCCCTAGAAAAGGGCAGACAATTCTGAAATAAGTATCATTTTACCACAATCACCGCCACATTGAAAAGAAGTGGGGTGTAATGTGATGTCATCAAAATTTACAAAGCAAATAAAGTTGTGTCCTTAAAGGTCTAAGCGATTAGGGGGGTTTCTGACTCGAGTGGAGCGACGCAGCATTTGTGGGCTACTTATATGTCCTTCCACAGTATTGTTCATAGTTTGTTGGGAGGGCAGTTCATGATTGTCTTTAGGGGGACTGACTTCCTGGCTGGGTTGGCATTAGTAAGTCATCAGGAATGCGTAGATCACGATCATTGTCTCTAGGGGATTGACTTCCTGGCTGGGTTGATATAGGTAAATTCACGGGAATGTTTCCTTGTGGTGATTCAGTATGGCCACTGCCTTTGGGGGCTAGATGCTTAAGTGAGACAGTTGCCTCACTACCGTCTGATTTCCTAATGTGGGCATATTGTGGGTTTGCCTCTAGTAGTTCGACCTCATCGACCAGTGGTTCATGTTTGTTGTTCCGGGGATATCGTTTCACCAGTACTTTCCCAGGGTGACTTAGCCATGCTGGTAAGGTGATCCCAGTGGTTGAGCGCCTGCTAAACTTGAATAGCCGTTCATGTGGTGTAGCGTTGGTTGCTGTACACAGCAATGAACGACTAGCATGCAAAGCTTCAGCCAAGACTTCTTCCCAGCGTGACTCTGGAAGATTTTTAGTTTTTAGTGCTAGAAGGATTGACTGCCAGATAACTCCATTGTACCTTTCCACTTGGCCATTGCCTTCTGGATTATATGGAGTTGTTCTACTTGTGACAACTCCATGATTGTGTAGGAATGTTTTTGTTTCTTGGGAAAGAAATGAAGATCCTCTGTCACTATGTATGTAAGCAGGCATGCCAAAGATGGAGAATAGATTGGACAGGCAGCTATTGACAGTTTTAGATTCTATGTTTGGGCAGAGGTAAGCAAAGGTAAACCTGGAAAATTCATCTACGATGGTTAATAGGTATCTGTTCCGAGATGAGGAAGGTAGTGGACCTTTAAAGTCAATGCTTAGACGATCAAATGGCTGAGTTGCTTTGACTAAGTGCAAATTAGATGGTTTGTGGAAATTCGGTTTGACCATGTTGCATGTTTGGCAATTGGCTGTCATTGTGCGGATTTCTTCAACTGAGTGTGGCAAGTTTCTACTTCGAACAAAAGGTGTCATTCTGGTTACACCTGGGTGACACAGTGATTTGTGTAATGCCAACAGTTTGTCGTCCGTAAGGGTAGCACAACTTGTTCGCGTAAGAGTGTCCGCTGCCACATTCTCTTTTCCTTCTCGGTACTGGATGTCAAAACTAAAAGATGCAAGATTGATTCTCCAGCGCAGAATCTTTTCATTTTTTATTTTGCCACGATTTTGTGTATCAAACATGAATCGCACCGATTTCTGATCTGTTTTTAGAATGAAGTGCCTACCAATTAGGCAGTGTCTCCATTTCTCGACAGCATCAACTATTGCAAGAGCCTCTTTCTCTACTGATGCATAGTTTAATTCACTGCCTTGTAATGATATTGAGTGAAAGGCAACTGGTCGATTGTCCTGACTGAGTACAGCGGATACAGAGTTGCGGGATGCATCGGTTTCCACGACAAACATTAGATCATCGTTAATTGCGGTCAGGCTGGCATTTATCAGGTCAGTTTTCAGTGTCTGGAAGGATAATAAAGCCCCCCCCCCCCTGATAACGGAAAGATTTTTGTAGATTTCAGGTTTTTAATTTTGTCCGAAAACCTACTTATCCATTTTGCATAATATGCAAACATTCCGATCATTCGTTCCAATGACTTTGGATTTTGGGGTGCAGGTAATTCTGTAAGTACCCGTAGACGCTCTGGGTCAAGCTTGATGATTCCCTCAGATATCCGGTATCCCAAATGATCAATTGTCTGGGTAGAGAATTGGCACTTCTCTTCATTTTAGGTTCAGTTATCCAGTCTGGCAGCCTTTTGGAAACGCTGAAGATTGATCTCATGTTTTCCTTAGTAGTGCCACAGATGATCAAATTGTCAACATAGGCATAAATCTCCTGTAAACAATGTTTCTTGAGGAATTCATCCATTTTCCTCTGGAAACAAGCAGTCCCATTAGTCACTCCAAAAGGCATCCTAGTAAACTGGTACAGTTGACCCCCCAGATTGGAAGGCAGTGTAGGGTCTGTCATTGGGATGTAAGGGGATTTGGTGGTATGCACTCTTCAGATCTATTGTACTGAAGTACTTATACTGTGCTAGTTGGTTGACAGTGCTTTCAATGTTGGGCATGGGTATGCATCTAGCATTGTGTATTTGTTGACTGTTTGAGAATAGTCAATAACCATTCTCTTTTTATGGTTACCGTCCTCTTTCACGACCAATGGTTGTGCCCTCCATGGGGATAGACTTGGCTCAATAATCCCCTCCTTCAGTAACCGTTGTGTCTCTGAGCCATTGTTTGGTTGCAATGGGTTTGCAATTTTTAGATAAGTTAGCAAATAGACTAGGAGGTTTGACATTAATAGTCGTGAGGGCACAGAATTGTAGTGTTGGTTTGCTGCCACCATATTTGATGACAACACTTTCATGTTGCTCTTGGAAATCAGTTCCAAGGATCACATCAGTACACAAATCTTCAATTACATTTAAATTAATGTTTCTGTACTCACGTCCAAGAAGGCTGAAGTCCACAACACAATATCCTGCAATTTTTGTGGTCTGTGCTCCTGCAGCCATGCTAATTGATCCTGAGCTTCTGTGTTGCTTTAGCCTAAGCCTTTTGGCAACATTGTGGCTTATAAAGCTTCTATCGGTGCTTCCACTGTCAATTAAGGCTTTCAGTTTGTATCCTTTCATAAACAAAGGAGTGGATACTTTAAATCCCGACTCAGTAGCAGCAGAAAAGATAGTTGAAAGTGTGGGGCCGTTATTAATTGACATGGAATGGATAGCATCGACAACAGCAGCTGACCGAGTACTGGAATTGCCTGAATGGCACAGTTTTGCAAAATGTCCGATTTTAGAACATTTATGGCAAGTCACTTGCCTTGCAGGACACTTATTTCGTGGGTGACGTAGATTTCCACAAAACCAACATCGTGGTTTTGTAGCGGCTAACGTGGCTTCCATAGACGGTTTCTCTTCTCTAGCAGCTGCACTCATGGTAGGTGTGGGAGAATCCTGTTGGACAAAGGCAACAGCATTTTTTTGTGCAAGGACGAGAGACCGAGCTTGACTGTAAGCGTTCTGTAGGTTTAACGTTCTATTTTCCAATAGCCTTTGTCTAATAACATTGGATTCCAGACCATTGATGAATGCATCACGAATAGCTTCTTCCTTATAAACTTCTGCGGTCACTGGTTTGTAGTTGCAGTCTTTAGACAATTCACGCAGTGCCTGTAGGAATTGGTCGACAGATTCACTCGGTTTCTGGCGACGACTTGCCAGGAGATGATGTGCAAATATTTCGTTCGTCAGTTTGACGTAAATATTCTCTAGTGTCTGTATGGCCTCTTCGTATGTATTACAATCTTCTATGTAGTCATACACAGTCCGGTCTATGTGGCCTAACAAGACATTTAATTTGTCCAGCGGTAATCCGAGCGTTTGAATGACGTCTAAGTAGTTGTTGAATGTCCGGTACCAAAATTTCCATTCTTTAGCGGCGACTGGTGAATTAGCATCCTGGTTGAATCTTTCTGGTTTTAATATCTTATCCATTCTGAATAATTTTAAGTTGAATAAATTGTGGCGAATAATAAGAATGAGAGAATACCTTTAGGCTTAAAGAACGCACGAGGTAGATACAAGATGGCGATCTGAGAACATGTAAACAAAGGGGGACAATCCCCTAGAAAAGGGCAGACAATTCTGAAATAAGTATCATTTTACCACACCATTACATTCACTTACGTGTTAATACCCTTGGGAAAGGTATGAATCCTCTTCTCCCAGCTATTTTAAACTCAAGGATGTTTATAGGAGACTTTTTTAATAGTGGGATTGAGTATTGAATATTCCTGCTACATTTGGTCTGGTTCTTTCGCAATGTATCTACAGATTCGACAAAATCCAAAGAAGATTCTGCAGAATTCTGACATTACATCTCAGCTTCAGTCACTTCAACTCCCGCAGATTCCCTTCGACTACACGAATTTAAGCGTTGTACTAGATTGGCAGTTAGATTTAGTGTTAAAATTGCGAGTTGTAACCACAAGATATATGTTAATAGTTGCTCGCTCGTGTACTCACTTCTGGCTTCTTGCTTTCCTGAAAAGTATGATCTTAAATGTTTACATGCAACGTCAATCTTAATCTTCTGTCTTTTCGAAACCTGTACTTTTATTGTCCTTTCTTGACAACATTTTCTCAGTAAACATTTGTCATAGTGGCTTTATCGCCCTACTTGCGATGAAATGGATAAAAAAAAAATAAGATACTTTATTATGAATCGGTGGAACTGGGACAAGCAGTTACTACATAATTCTGCAGAGTATTTGGCTTATAGGTATAAAGCAGTGAATAAGAAAAGATGTTTATTTAGCTAAAGAACTTTGCCGAGTAATAACAGCTAGTTTACAGAAGCGACTTTTTTTTTTTTTCGCGTACGTTTTCTTTGCATATGCCATCTTCAGAATATCATTTGTTTTTCTAACACTCGTTTTACGGGCAGCGGTTCTAGGAATTCCAAGGTATAGAATAATTATTTGAAGAAGCCATTGAATAATGACGCAAAGGCGATATCATTGTGCAAAGCTTTTGCAAGATGTAAAATAAATCCTTGAAGTAGTTATTGACTGAACGATACTGTGAAAAAAGGTATTGATGAAATATTTTACAATATGTAGAATATATCCTTGAAGTGAGTGCCTGAATAATCATTCTATAAAAAAAGTAGAAAAAATAAATCTCTTGCATAAGCCTAATATCATGGAATACGAAATTTACATGAAAAATGGTGCATGAAAGAAAAGAAAAAAAGCGAACATATGTAATGAGTGATGTTATGGATTTAAATTAATAGATATAGTGTCAGAAAAAAATGCTAAACTGTGTTTGATATTTGCAACAGTACAGGAATTAAAATTTTATATTACCGTGGCTACACACCGAGTCGCCAGAAACGATAGTCTGCAGTCGATTAGACGACATAAAATCGATACGAAGTTACAACACAATGAGACTGTCGTTTTGTAAATATGTATTGAAATCAATCCTAATGTATTTTTAGATTCCATTCTATTAAATCTAAAAAAGTTTGGCTAATAGAAAAAGATAACTTGGTGGTAGATTAATTGTTTATGATTGAACGAGACATCGTCAAATAGATCCAATCTGTTAAATTTGATACAAAAATATATTATACGCAAGGGGAGGCTACTCCGTGTTGACTATGCAATAGTCTCATAGTTGACTGATGTTTTTCGTGCCAATTTTGAGCTAATCCCAAGATTCACCAACCTATCTAATAAATGCTCACCATCCCATTCTTGGGATGATCAGTATTAATAGATCAGGAGGTAAAAAGCTATAATTAATACTGGCTGGTTTTGTGTGAGTGAGTGAGAGTATAAAAAGACAGACAATGAAGAATGTGTTCTTCATTCCTGGCTCGAAACTATGTATTTCCCTTGTTGGGATACAGAAAGAGATTACCTCCCTTTGGTGGAGATAAGTCAAATGGGTCATGTGACGGTTGCTTAACAACGTCACTTCGTACAGTGACAAAGGTAGTCATTCATTCGGTCAGTAAACTTATTGGTGTCAGGACACGCGTATTTGTTCGTCCTGCCAGGCGTTTAGCTCGAGGCAGCCAGCTGCCAAATGCTACAGCTTACAAGTGCATGGTATCATTTCTTTTTCGGAATATATCTTCCCCAGATTACTTAATTTAGGAAAACTCAAAACTCGCAGTTTCCCCTCCTGGGGCATAGAAGAATCCGGCCCGTTTGACTACAGTCATAAAGATAACTTCTCCAGAAACACAGAATACTCTATATATGTATGACCCTTTCTTTGACTTCTTCGAGCACCGTGTAGATATATTATTCTCTGCGCGGGAAGCGTGTATATATACTTTTGTGTATATCTTAGTGGCATAAAAGTTTACATGAGAACAAACCATGTTTGTTATTTTTTTTCCTTTCAGCCATTCCGTTCTGTCCGTGAAATACGATATTACATCACAGATATAATAATGCCCATAATGGGGGAAATAAATGGGAGAATAAATGTTTCTACCATAACTCTTGTTATATATTGGTGACCACGACGCGATTTTATTTACTTGACATGTGATATTATCACCTATTAACTGTTGAACATGATGTATTATTATTTACCTCCATTACCCACGTGCGTTCGAGATAGCGTCCAGAACAAAATTAGAATTTTAAAGCGTTATTTTCGGTGTGGTGTCATACAAAACAAACTCAGTAGATATCGGTTAGAAATTATTCTTACCGCAATGTTCTTCATCATAATTGTCAGGGCAGTCCGCGTAACCATCGCATCGGAAAGCGGATGGGAAACACAAATGAGTTGCAGAGGGACATACAAAGCTGTCGTTTCCACAAAATTTGGGACCCTTTGGCGTTGACGTGACTGCTGTAACAAAAGAAAATCAGACAAAAGTATTGCTTAGAAATATCAAATGGTTCATTTTTTTATTGTACTGAATATGAGATACATATTCGCTACAGCACACTTAGTTTAGTATAAGGTTACAATCACCTGAGGATCGAGCTAACTACAGAAACGTAACAGTCTTCTACAATGTGCAGCTTCCCCTCAGAATTCAGAACATTAGCGATCATGGCTCTCCACAAGTTCTTGTCCTTTGTAGACATTAATAAATTTTGCCTTTTTGCCATATCTCCCACACCCTGCTCCTCCATTCATTCAATCCAGCTCGCTAGGTAGGTTATGTGTTGCTTTCCTCTGTCTCTTACCGTCAATCTGCCCTGTGAGTATGAAATTTTCCAAGCTCATTTTCCTCATTATGAGCCGCAGAAATTTCAAATGTCTCTCCATGATAGTAAATATAAGTGGGTGCAGGACAACAACATCTGACTGAGGGCCAGGACAACTCGGGACCGAGACAACTCAGCACCAGAACATTTTTTTTTTGTAATCGAATAAAAGTAATTTATTAAGGATTAAAACCTTAATTAGTGAATATTTTTTTTTATTTTCGAATTGCAAAGTGGAGGAGTTTCTCGTTGATTTCTCCATGTTTTAAAATTCAGAGTTTTCCTTCTCTAAGCCTGGTTGCCATCCAATGTTCAGTGTGCCGTGTTCCATCAGGACGCTGTCGATCACGATCCACCACAATTCCCTGTCTTTTGTATCTTTTAATAAAGCTTAATTCTTGCCATCTCTCCTAAACCATGTTCCGCCATCCATTTCCTCATGCTCGCGTCCCTCTTGTAGCTCGTAATAAATATTGCATTTTTATCTCTTGTTCTGTTAACTTGCTCTGCCACCCAATTAATAAAGCCCGGAGCGAGGTTATGCGTTGTTTTCCACTGTTCCTTTTGCCTTCAATATTTTCTGTGAGTATCAAATTTTCGAGACATTTTCCCTAATTCTTATTAATGCAAATTAGTATTTTAGTTTGGGATAAATTTTCCAAGACCTCTTTCCTCATTATGTGCCCGAGAAATTTCAGTTCTTTCTGATGTTAAGTATAAGTGTTCTCTTCGTTGCCATTTTCTAAAACTTCGCGTCCTGGTATGACGATAAACTACATCCAGCAGCAAGGCCACCGATTGGAAAACTGGAGTATTTGAGGAGCGGGAACCACCTAATTGCTGTTCCCAGTCCCACCGTAATCTATGGTGGTAGCGCATGTTACGATCCCAATTATGGGAAAATAAAGAAACGACCCAAAGAAATAACAGTATATTATAATAAAGTAAACGATATAGACTTTTATAGCAAAATGACAAGACACTAGAAAATATATATTTTTTATAGTAAAATTACCAGCAATACATTGATATACAAATATATAGCAATAAAAAAAAAATAAAATAAAAACCACTACCCTGAAAGCATAAAATTATGTAGATTTGGGCATTAAATAAGCTATGGAGGTTGATTTGCCGCTAAACAAAATCAATTAAAACTTCACCTTTATTCATAGGTTCGGTCCGTAGTATCCCCAGAGAGGCCAAAATAAACCCCTACTTAATCCATAAATGTGAGAAGAAAAGGATTCATTCTCCCCCGCCAAGAGCAGGTGGGGGCTAAAATGAAAACAACAAACTTTCGGAAGATAGAATAGAACAATAGCATAAATGTAAATAAAATCAAGAAAACATTGATGCAGCTGAGTGGCTTACTTGGTTCAGATTCCGTTCCGCAATGCAACAACTTCACATCATCTATTGCCATGTCAGTTTTCATTGCCGTTACAATTTGCCGGACATTGGGAAAGGCATCAAACTGCAACTGAAAAAATATATTAGTAAGAAAAGCATGAATCTACGACTAAACCTTTCTCATTGCCATATGTCTTGTCAAAAGGTCTCACACTGGCATTCAACAATGGCCGATGGTGAAAAGAGCAGGGAGGTTATAGATTTTTCTATTATGTTTGTTTAGCGATATATTAACTCCCTATGGGTCATTTAATACCAAAATTAAATTTTTTTGGTAGCATTAGTAATTTAATTTTTCAAATTTAATTTTTTTCGGTAGCATTAGTAATTTAATTTTTCAAAAAAAAAAAAAAAAAAAAAAAAAAAAAAAACTTTCTGAGGCGGAACATGGAGCCGACCATTTTTCCAGCATCTTTCGCAATGGGTCATGTGTTCCACTTAATTTAATATCTGGAGTAGTCAATACAAATGGCCTCCTTAAGAACACGCGTTCATTGTGATAGACAAAAAGTCAGTGTGTTCCGTGACTAGTTTGATTTTGAAGTATTGAATACGGCCAGCCAACTTTCCCCCAGTTGAAATCAGCTCTCAGGCTCTGGTCATGTAGAATTTTAAAAAGGTGCACCCATATACATATATATTCGCAAAAGATCATTAACGTAAATTTGAAAAGAGTTGAACAGAGGAAATCTGCTCAAAATATTTATCGTTTTCAACAAAAATGAGGTGTAGTGAAAAAAAAAAAAAAAAAAAAAAAAAAAAACTAAGAGAATCGTTTTAATTAACAGAAAATACAAGTTAAGAAAAAGATTAGTTTTGTCTAAAAAAAAAAAAAAAAATAGTTTAAAAATTAAAATCAGATTTGATAGATGGAACGGGTTTGAAGGAATTGGTACTCACTGGCGCTGGACATATCGATGGCAAAAGTTACGGGGGAAGGCAGCGTTTGTGTAAATGGATGTTGCAGGATGAATGTTCCTTTAAACACAGACTAAGTTTAATGCGGAAAAGCTAAATTTTTTTAAAATAATTATCTTCAGTAAATCTCAGAGACATGATAATTTTCTAAGCGTAGCCCAGATGTAGCACAAGGCCGAAATTATGTAGCACCCAGTGAGGATCGAACTCACTAATTGTTATTAAAAATTGTTCTACCGTGACAAATTTGCTATTTCCGTGTCGAAGTGCTCCCAAGATAGAGACATGTTTGCAAATGTAATTTCTACTGCGTTTACTTACAGCAAATCCTGCAGGTTGGGCACCAATATTTCCCACAATCCTCATCCATTTATCACCTTGGTTTCCGATCACTTTAACTACCTGTTTCTTTACTTCGCGTGTAACTGGATTGATTATATTCAGACTGATCTCACCTGGAAAATGACAAGAATTTTATTTCAAGGAAACACGCAAGAAAATTATGGACAAACCAAAAAACTTAGTTTTTATTAGTCTTTTCTTGGGTTTTCTCGTTCACGATTATTCAAACAAATTTTTCGATAAAATAGTAATGTCGAGAGAATGCAGCGGGTTACCTCCCTTTATGCAAAGGGAACGGTTGTGGGAAGGATATAGGGTTTGTAGAGAGGTGATCGTCTCAGTTTAATGGTACACAGCACAAAAAAATTAAATCGACAAAAACCTAATTTTTAACGTTTTTTTTTTTTAAAAAAGGGGCAAGACATTGCTTGATTGTGCCTGGAAAAGACAAGAATTTCATTCGTGGAAACAGACAGGAAAAAGAAATAAATAAAAAGATTTTTTGGAATATGTAAAATTGTTTTTAATTTTCTATTCAGGCACGAAGTTTCGAAATTATATATATATATATATATATATATATATATATGGGAGGGGGGCACAAATACGTGTTACCTATATTTAAAAATTCAGGAGATCAGCCCCTCTATAGCGCTGGGGTTCGACAAACCAAAAAGTTGTATTTAAGAATTTTTTTTCTCGTTCACGGTTGAATAATGAATGTAAGTGTGTGTATGTATATATATATATATATATATATATGTCCACGTTTTCAGCGCGATAGTATTCAATACTATGCACGCTGAAAACGTCGATTTGATTTTTCTTTTTTTTTTTTAGACATTCAGTACTGTCATTCTTGCAGAGGATGCTCTAGAATTCTAAAGTTTCCGACGCATGTTGTGCATACCACACGTGCTGTGAACCAACACAAATATGCGGCTACATTTTGTAGAGCAAAATGGCGAACGAATTGGCAAGAGAATGGAGTGCCTATCATGTGCTTGGTGACGCGAAAATATGGATTCAGTAATTGATCAGAAAATTCGCCTCCCTCCCTCCGAGAATATTTGAAGCAAAACGAGAGAGCGCATTGAAAATGTCTTCCTAGTCTTGTCCAATGTATTTAAGCATTCTTGACACCATTTGATGTCGGCGTGTGGCGAAGGAATTTAAAGGAAAATAAATGTGTAACTTCTTTGCTCGTTTAAAAGCATATCTGGTTTCCGTTGCGGTTTCTATTTCGATATCGTTTTAAAAAGATAATGATAGCAAATTTACTTGATGCAACTCTTTTAAAGTTGTTTGTATTGTGAAACAGCTTGTAAAGAGGATTTTGTGAAGACTTCCAGAATGGAATAAAATATGTTGATATTGATTTGGTGTTGCGGGTTTAAAAAAAAAAAAAAAAAAAAAAAAAAAAACACACACAAACTAGATGGATGACCGCTCGCGAACACTAGGTGCTGTAAGCTTGGACGTGCGGCTGGTGTAATGGATAATAGCACGGAATTGGAAATCAGAGAGCCGAGTTCCACTTCCAGTAAAGTTCGTTACAGTCATGTGCATGTATCAGTAAATCATTCATGTTACAATCTAAAAATATATTTTATGCCTTTAAATAATGTACAAGAGGTTCAGCTGTAAAAAGATAAAAAATAAATAAGTATCAGTCAATCTTAGAGCTACTTGCATTACCACTTATTTGTCAAGGCTTTTATATAACACTAAATTGTTCGGACTTATCCTCGGCTTTATTGTTGCATTCCCTATGTTTCGGCCGTTGTACGCTTCGGCCTTCTTCAGGTTATGTATATTGGAATTTTTGAACCGAAGCCTTTATTTAGCATAGTGGGATAGATTGTTCTAGTTCCACGTGCCATGCCTTTTTTTGGATATCTTAGCTTCTGTTAATTCCCTCAACTCTCTACGATTTGCTCACCTCTGCTGTGCCTAGGTATTGAACTCACAACTGTTTGGTCAAGTCACTGGATTACTTCAAACAATATTTTTATCCACTTGACCATGTGTCATTGGGGATATCACCTAAAGAAGACCGGGGCGTACACCAGACGAAACGTCGGAAATATGACAAACAAGAGGACAACAATCCAAGCAATGTAACCAGTTTACAATACCTGATCTCAGAAATATTGACAGTGATATAAAAGTAGGTTTTACATATTGAAAAGTGAGGGAAATCAGACTGAACTGTACTCAATTTCGGTGGTCGTACGAAATTTTACTCCATCTAAGGGCTTACGATATAAGAGTAACAGTTTTATGCACATTTAATTTTTGGTAATATGAAGGAAAACTATCAGTCCTATATTTTTGGGAAATACGATAATTTCTGTGTATAAAACGCACACCTTTTCAGCATTTACGGTGCATATGTATAAAAGTCTTCACGAATAATAAATAATGCTACTATCTCAAGTCATTGCAGTATAAGACTTAAATGCACCCATGATCACCCTTCAGATGGGTGATCATGGCTCTCCCAAACTTTTCCTTTATAATTTTTAGCAGTTTTCCTCACTTTGCTAACGCACCCCCGCATGTCGTATAAGATTCATCATTCATTCAGTTAGCACTGCCCCCAATTGTGGTTCATAGTGACATTAAAGGCAAAAAACAACTTGCCGGTTCCTTTTACACTGGAGAAAAAAAAGTTGGTTATCCCGTCCCTCCTCTTAGAAGTTAAAGACACAGACTTACAACGTAGCTGGTGCTTTGAATTCAATTTTTTCCAGGTTGGTTCCCTACCAAGGCTATAGGGCTCAGTCTGTCATGCTATTTAACCCATCGCTGAGTGGCGTGGGGAGAGATGCATTCATACCTTTCCCAAGAATATTAGAACGTAGGTAAATGCAATGAAATTGACCGATATCCATTACTCATTGATGTCTCCTCCCACCCACAGGGGTCAGACCAGCAGTTACAAGTTTCGGTATGCAAGATGAAGATAATCAACTCTATTTCGGAAGAAAAACTATCAAAATACGTTATTAGTTGCGGAAGTATTTTTGATATTTTTAATTCGGAGAAAAATATTAAAAGGATGCAAAAATCATGTACTTACCAACTCCTTGGCCCATCATGTACACGTAAAACTCCACTTGACAAGAGGACTTTGTGGCACCAAGCGGCCGCGTCTCGAGAATGGCATGTGTTTTATAAATTCCATAAGCTCCAAGAACCATCATGTATTTGCCTGTAGAAAAATATTACATTATTAGTACCCGTTTATATAGTCTGTTCTATCATGGGTACGAATTTTGAAAGAAATAGGTAAAAACTGATCACAACGTATTCTTGCGACGGATCGCGGTGGAGAGAGGTAATGAAGCAATAATTACAACTCTACCGATTGTAATTGAATTAACCACAAAGAGTTCGATTTTCCTAGAATCTGCTCGTCGATTTCACCAGTAAACAAATAAGATATTTGCGGATTAAACAGAAATTTGTCAAGGATCAGAGATTGTCAAAGAGAATTTGAAGGTTACATCAAAATCGCTTGACAAAAAAAAAAAAAAAAAAAAAAAAAAAAATAGGAACGTCTGAGGTTTGGTTATCAATCGAGGAGACCAAACAAGTAAAATAGAAAACTAATAAAAAACGAATTCTTACCAATGTCTGAATTTAAAGTATGGTCTCTTGGCGGACCGAATTTCCCGGGAGATCTTCCTTGGTGGCTCTGCCATTTAAACCGGCCGGTACTCCATTCCTTCCAGCCACAGATACTTTGAAGTTCAAAATTGCAGGTACCTGAAATAGTCGTAGAGAATACGATAAGAGTGATTTGTTAATCAGATATAATTTTGCTATAATCTCAAAGCTTTAACAGTAAGAAGTTAAAATGTCCACTTACCGCAGATATCTTCATCAGACCCATCTGTGCAATCTTTTGTAAAGTCGCACACTTGAGACTGGAGGACACAATGAGAATTCTTGCACTGAAACAAACCGGCATGGCATGGTGTCGGTGTCGGCTTGATTTTCGTGCCATTTCCTAAATGAACTGAAAAAGTTACAAGAATATGGTTTATTTTCTAGTTCGACACTGAACATTTATACTTGAATATTAACCAACATTTAAATATTTTTTATGGGGATTTAAAAAAATATATTATTTTAGCATATTAAAAGAAGAGCAAGAAAAATAAAACATCATATTCTAATTATGATTTTTATTCGATTAGTTAGTAATTTATCATGTGTGTTACGCTTTGCCATTACCTCAGATAAATAATGGACTATTCCGTTTTTTTTTTTTTTTGAATGCGAGGAAAGACACAAGAAAAAAGATATATCAGAGACGCTGTAGGCACCTTGGAGTAGTGTAATGGTTAGCAAGCTTGTCTCGCGAGAACAGTTACGACTGTACAGTGAGTTCGATCCTCAATGAGTGCCCCCTACTTTAGGCTTTGTGCCACGTCTAAGCTAGTGTAATGGATAGCGATTGACGGTTGGATGAGTCCTACTAACATCAGTTATGTTTATTTTGCTTTGTTTTGATATTTAGTTTGTTTTGGGGTTCATGTCTCTCCTCTTATTGTCAATCATTAGATTTTTATGTATGGAATTTTATTATCATAAAATTTTTATATCGTGGGGTGCGAGAGGATGCGGCATTATGGTATATGGAAAATTGATTGATGACGGATGAGTTCTTATGGTGAATGTGCGAATTGTAATGAGTGAATGGGTCGTGAATCGAATTAGCTAGGTATAGGATAGTCAGTGAAGACCAGCCTCAAACCCTTTCCCTCTTTTCGACCTTGTGCCATAATTGTATTTTTATGCAATAAATATCGTGTAATGGTTAGCAAGCCTGTCTCGCTAGAACAATTACGACTGTGTAGTGAGTTCAATCCTCACTGTTGCCACATACATTCGGCCTTGTGCAGCATCTAAGATACGCTTAGAAAATCATTTATTTGTATGTAATGTTTTATTTTTTAAGATTCCATGTGAATTTGTGGTATATGTAGGATTGAATGGTGATAGATGAGTTCTTGTGGTGAATGAGCAAATTGTAATGAATGAATAGGTCGTGAATTTGATTGGCTAGGTCTAGGATAGAAAATGTTGACCAACCTTACCCCACTTCCTCTTTGGCCTTGTGCCGCAATTGTTTCAATTGAAGCATTAAATATATCAGAGACGCTTTTGAGTTTTAGCAATAAAGCGTATTTAATAAGAAAGAAAGGAAGATAAAGGGGGTGATAACGCTGTCATACGTCTAATGTATGCTTCAGTGAAATGGAAAAGTATGTCAGTTTTTCATCTTTACCTTTGTACCTTCTTTAAATAATCATCTGCATTCCTAGTTATTGCAATATTTCGTTAAAATCGTTCAGCTCAAATATTTAGCAAAGCAATAGGGGAATTTCTAAGGGTATTTTTATACTCGTGGAAGTCGTAAGGAACTTATTCTGTCATTAAAATAACATTTATGATTTGTCAGAAAATTCAAATAGGAAAGCTGTGAAATTTATACATGTATTGTAATTGCCATAAAATGGGCAAATAGAAAAGGGGAGAGACAAAAATAAAATACAAAGATATTACCAATTATACTTCATTCTTCAGGACTCTTATAGAGGACTAAAATACGTAGATGTGCAGGACGAATAAAATTGGCTCTTTCGCCTTATTTCGTGGCACACGTCTACTTTTGTCCTTGATAGAGATTTCAAGGGAAGAAAGATAACTCATATTTTTGTCCCCTTTTTTTTATCTCTCTCTCATATAATATATCACACAAAGGCTCCTCGAGGCGGTGTAATGGTTAGCAAGCTTGTCTCGCTAGAACAATTACGACTGAGTAGTGAGTTCGATCCTCACTGGGTGCCCCCTACTTTCGGCCTTGTGCCACATCTAACCTACGCTTGGAAAATCACTGTAATATATCGCACATATAGTGCTAGTTTTAATAAAACAGTGTTTGATGTGAAGTATGATATATATATATATATATATATATATATATATATATATATATATATATATATATATATATATATATATATTCAGTTGTATGGATATTAGTTTGTAACCTTGGGTTTCACGCTTTTGCGATCATCAAACAAACTTTGTTGATGACAAAGTTTGTCGGATAATTGCAAAATAGTGAAACTCAGGCTTACAAAGTAATATCCATATAACTGACTATGTTAGCTCTATCACAGATATTGAGCACTTTCCATTAAGTACCGCGCATATATATATATATATATATATATATATGTATGTATGTGTGTGTGTGTGTGTGTGTGTGTAAAAATTCACGATGGAGCAAAAAGTAAATTATAAAAAAAGACAAAAGAAAAAGACTCGGAGGGACTTTATCGAGGCAAATATACCTTGATAAAGTCCCTCGGAGAACAAAACGTCGGCTAAGATAAATTTTCCTTTTGTCTTTTTTTCGTGCGCACGTGCATATTATATATATATATATATTATAAATTAACTGATTTAAATTATGTTTTTTTTCGCTACACAGTAATAACCATGTTTCAAAAATGGAAGCTAAAGACTTCAAATTAATTGTAATTAAATTAAAAACATTAGTTCCATTTCATCCTCAAGCGAATTATTAGAGTAACTTATTTTTTTTAATTTACTGAGTTTTAACTGCACAGAAAAATTCATAATTTACTGTTACCAAGGATACAGAGAAATCAAATCATTCAGACAAGAGGTGGTAGCATTTGTTGTATCAGTTATTAGTTACGTTCGAAAAAGGGGTTAAGTTTAGGTAGGGGTAGGGATGTATTTTTCAACGAATTCTGACATCCGTTAAATGCATGTCGTCTGGGTTTTTTTTAAATTTTATTGCTAGCGGCAAAAATTCTTTCGGCATTTTTTATATTTGTATACTTAAAGATTTTTTGGGATGTTTAGGTTAGAATACGTTTTATTTAACTATAATTTTAAAATATTTTCAGTTTTAATTTTTAATAGAGTATATTTCTTTTAAAAAAATGTAAATGTAATAGAATTACTTACATTATATAAAATTATTTTTCCATATCAAATATAAGTATGTATATTACCAGGTCACATTTTTTAAAATTTTATTTTTAAATATTATTTGAGGAAAATTTTTGACAATGACGCCAAAAATAGCTATTTCCTTTCTCTGATTCAGTAAATTTTTATTTTTTATAAACTTAGTAATATATAGTTTCTCATGTATGCACAAAGGACATGGGCCATTTATTGGCCTACATATTTTAGCTTTTCTTATTAATTTCTATTTTACTGTAGGTGTTTTATTGGATTCTACTTTGAGAGAAATGTTTAGGTTAGAATACGATTTATATTATTTAACTACTATTTTAAATGATGTTTAGGTTAGAATACGTTTTACTTAACTACAATTTTCAAATATTTTCACTCTTAATTTTAATAGAGTTTATTTCTTTTTAAAACAAGTATATGTAATAGAATTACTTACAGTATATAAAATTAATTTTTAATATGAAATATACGTATGTATATTACCAGGTCGGATTTTTTTATTTCATTTTTAAATATTATTTAAAGAAAATGTTTGACAATGACGACAAAAAATAGCTATTTCATTTCTCTGATTCAGTAAATTTTTATTTTTTATACACTTAGTAATATATAGTTTTTCATGTATGCACAAAGGACATGAGTCATTTAATGACCTACATATTCTAGCTTGTCTTATTAACTTCCATTTACTGTAGGTGTTTTATTCGATTCTTTCAGGTGCCAGAAGTACTTTGAGAGTGATGTCTGATTTCTATATTTATTTATCCTAAATGAACTTTGATGTTGGTTGAAACGTTTTTTGAACTCATGGCTTGTGCAACCTGTATAGATTTTTATGTTTTCAGGATTTTCAAATGTCATTATTATGCGTTTATTGTCATTTAAAGAGAGTGAATACATTCCTTAACATCCTGTACTATTTCTTCATACTTTTGTTCGGAACCCAAGTTTACTTTTGTGTTGCTGATACTGTTATAAGGATTTGCGGGTAGCGCTTACTGACACGGGTAGAGAATCAGAGGGACGAGTTCAAATTCTAGTCACATAAGTTGGCGTCCTGTCCGTACTATTGTCTGTTGGGAAAGGTATGAATCTATTTCTCCCCCTTCCGGCTAAAATAGCAGTGTAGACTGGACTTTTTATCGTTGGTTAACAGTCAATCTCGAAGAAGGACAACTCTGAATTCATATCCTTGGAGAAGGTAACAGAAAAACTCTCCATCTTTTCCAAGAAATCATAGCAATTAACATATGTTAAAGAAAAAGAAGATGTAGAGAGTCGTGATCAAATAAGTGCTGAAGAGATATAGTATTAAAATGTTACTTTTAATACAACGCTTCGACATACATATATTCTACAGCTTTCTTCAGGTGTACAATTCGTAAAGGAGGAAAAGGATCTCTTAATATTTTACCTAACACGATGGCTAATATAATTGTAAGTAATATAGCAACTAGTTTTGTTTGTTTACAAGCAACGATAGCTGCTCGTATAATATCATTCACTATTAGTGATATAGTAGAATTTATTCTAATTTATGTTCTGTAATGTTTTCTTGTTAAGCAAAGAAAACCTCATTTCGCCGTAATCCATTGTGGCCTGATTAAACAACAAACAGACAAGTGGTTGCATCCAGATTCCATCAGTTTCGAAATAATCTGTGACAGATGATGAAAGTGGATACATTACAATGTGAAACGCAAGAAATGTGGGACCAGCGAAATGAATCATTATCGCCGGTTTCGTGTATTTACTTTACACTACTGCCTTTGGGAAATGTTTAAATCCATTTCTTATTCCTTCTATGTATTAATTAGCAGTGTAAATTAGCCTGTGAAGAAGGCAAAGGAAAACTACTCCACTATCTTTCCCAAAACCACTCCATTATCTTTCCCCAAAAGTCATGCCAATTCACTTATGTTGAAGAAAAAGTACCTATAGAGAATCGTGATCAACTGAGTCTTGAAAGGACATGGTATAAAATGCTGTTAATACAACGTTTCGACCCTTCGTTTTATTGCCTTCACCATGTGTACAATCCGTAACGGAAGAAAGGGGTCGCATTTTCTTCCTTTTTTTTTTTTAGAATGGCCAACAGAAATGATAGGCAACATACGAACTATTTTTCTTCCTTTCCAAACAATAAAAACTGCTCAACCGATATCATTAACGGCTACTGTTTATAGTATATTCTAATTTATGAGTGAGGTGTGGGCGATTTCCTTCTTGGTAAGGAAAAAAAAAACGCAATCCATAGTAACCTGACTTCGGCAAAAAAACCGACAAGTGGATTCACGCGTAATCCTTCAGTTTTAAAATAAACTGCAACGAATAACGAAAAGTGGATACTTTACAACATGAAACGCAAGAATTGTGGAATCAGTGAAATTAATCATTACTGCCCATACCAAAAAAAGGTTTTTCGTCTATTTTCGGAGTGCTGTTAAACAGTGGGATTAGATGTGGGTCCTATACTATGAGATCCTTCCAGAGAATTAAACGGTTGATTCGAACGAGTACTGATAGCAATTAAGCAGAATGTAGACAGAAACCAACGAAAAGCCTCAGAGATTAACTAACTGAAAGGGAGTAATATTCCATCCGGCTGACGTTAGTACATATATCCGTAATCGAGCGAAATTGTTACAGGTTGTCTAAAATGTTTTCACTCCTTCGCCGTATTCAGCAGCTATTTCACATTTGGATTATCATTTATTTTTTTTTGCGTATCGGAAAATAAGGTAAAATTCAATTATTGATTGCTTCAATTATTTGGGTGCTATTATCCTCAATCATATTTCTTTTTGCAATAATTAACGTTACAGACGATGTATTCTTTAGCCTTCCTCACGTGTGTACGGCATCCGTTTATCTTCAGAGGTCGTTTTGTACCTATTCTTCATTTTTTAAAAATCTCTTTCACCAGAATCTGCAGTCCATCAATCGCAGGACTAAGTGTTACGGTCACGTAATGTGAGAAGAGACAATAGCGGAAAAATAGCATCTGTTCGTACTGAAATTGTTCACTGAACGATGCTCAATAATTGGATAAAGCAAATAAGACTTCCAATCAAGGTATTACACGAAAATAATTAACATATCCAAATGAAACACTGAAATCCATTTATACGAGCCTGGTTATGATAACCATTTTGATGTGTGGCTTCCACATACGTTGAGCGAAAGAAAATATCAACAAGAACGTATTCCTGTGTGCAATGTGCTGCTTAAAGCTTCAGAAAATGGAACGCTTTCGGAACAAATTGTGACGGACGATGAAAAGTGGATACCTTGCGACATCAAACGCAATATGTCGTAGAACAAGCGAACTGAAAGAATTGGCTTTGCTAAGTATTGTTAAGGTGAGTGTTAAGGATTAACTTCTTTTCTGGAAGGCATACATTCCTAAAATAAGATTTTATTTTCTTCTTGTCAGAGTTTTATATATATATATATATATATATATATATATATATATATATATATATATATATATATATAGTGGGGAAAACCTGTTGGTTAGGCTTCAGAAAACGATTTTAAAAATACAGCATCGTTAAGCTGAAGTATTGATTTCATATGGCTTTGAAACACCCTTAACTGACCGTGAGAATCCGCCAGGCGACAACCATCTGTTAGTGTTATATCGTCGAGAGCAATATCGCTACTTCTACCTTGAACAACAGCTTCAAACACAGCCTGAAAATTTAAGGAAAAATTAATTAAAACAGCAAAGCGCAGATAATATACGAATTGATTTTTTCTTCTTTCACATCAATGTTATTTGAATAATGCAAGCAATTTTTAATTTATTAATACTACGAAAAGATCAAATTCTCCCAATCTATTTTTTTCATTATATATATTCAGAAATTTCTACTGTCTCTTTTTGATTCTTAGTGTAAGTTTTCTTTTTGTTACTTATTTTCCTTAAGACGCTAACATTGCTCACCTGTTCTGTCCATGGTATTCTCAGCATTCTTCTGTAGAACCGTATCTCAAAGCACCTATTCCTCTGTGCGGAAATTGTCCAGCATTCACTGTTGTATAGGAGGAACGTTATTACATAGCAGTTAGGGGACATTTTTCTTAGTTTCTAATGAAATTTACCTATCTTAATATTTTTAGGTTTTGGAAGACATTTCTAGTTATTCCAACGCACCTTCGTATGTCTATCATATTTTGCATCGTCTGTTATGAGTTATTTATTTATTTTTTTACAGTAAGGTTCACCCTGTACAAGGCCCGGGGGCCACTCGAGGTAGAGGGTTACGTTAAGGGATAGTTTATATGGATAGGAGGAGAACATAACGGTTAACTCTGTACTTAAACAGTTTAAGATTGTAGTGATCGGGAAAACATCTACTTGGGGGTCTGTTCCACAGAGCAGTGGTCCGCGGGAAGAAGCTGTTCGAGTGGAACTTACTTCTCGCCGATGGAATACGGAGGAAATGTGAGTGGTTCGCTACTATTTAAGTGGCATGGCGGGACCAAGGAACGTTGTTCGTACGAGCACTTTCCATGAGAGACTGGCCACATCCAGCTTGTGAGAGAGAGAGAGGTTGGACGGAGGAAAATAATTTTTCTTCAACAAGGACTCAGAGACACTTCTGAACTCTATCGAGACTGGAAAGTAAGGAGTGCGTAGCTCCTGCCCAAACATGGCAACAATACTCCAACATTTTGTTAAATATCCTCTCCATTTTGTTTCCTTAGATCATTTAGAGGTTAGCGTTAACAAACAAAATTAACAGTTCGACCACGATGGGATAATTTTGTGACTCAACAAACACGCGTTGCCACTTTTGTGATGTCAACGAATACTCGTTGTCACTTTCGTAATGTTCGTTGTAGTAGAGATTTTGTAATCGCAGATACAACAATAGTAACGACGTTGAACAATACTGGTGTCAGACGCCTTCGAATAACACTCGCACTAATAGTACTTGCCCGATAATACTCAGTCGGAAAGTAACCTCCGAATCGCAATCCGTGTAGTGATCAATATAGAGAATAGCGAACCGTATAGTAATAGAGGATAGAATAGAAATACAGATCCATATAGTAATAGAAGATAGAATAGAAATACAGATCCATATAGTAATAGAAGATAGAATAGAAATACAGATCCATATAGTAATAGAAGATAGAATAGAAATACAGATCCATATAGTAATAGAAGATAGAATAGAAATACAGATCCATATAGTAATAGAGGATAGAATAGAAATACAGATCCATATAGTAATAGAAGATAGAATAGAAATACAGATCCATATAGTAATAGAAGATAGAATAGAAATACAGATCCATATAGTAATAGAAGATAGAATAGAAATACAGATCCATATAGTAATAGAAGATAGAATAGAAATACAGATCCATATAGTAATAGAAGATAGAATAGAAATACAGATCCATATAGTAATAGAGGATAGAATAGAAATACAGATCCATATAGTAATAGAAGATAGAATAGAAATACAGATCCATATAGTAATAGAAGATAGAATAGAAATACAGATCCATATAGTAATAGAGGATAGAATAGAAATACAGATCCATATAGTAATAGAGGATAGAATAGAAATACAGATCTATATAGTAATAGAGGATAGAATAGAAATACAGATCCATATAGTACTAGAAGATAGAATAGAAATACAGATCCATATAGTAATAGAGGATAGAATAGAAATACAGATCCATATAGTAATAGAGGATAGAATAGAAATACAGATCTATATAGTAATACAGGATAGAATAGAAATACAGATCCATATAGTAATAGAGGATAGAATAGAAATACAGATCTATATAGTAATAGAGGATAGAATAGAAATACAGATCCATATAGTAATAGAAGATAGAATAGAAATACAGATCCATATAGTAATAGAAGATAGAATAGAAATACAGATCCATATAGTAATAGAAGATAGAATAGAAATACAGATCCATATAGTAATAGAAGATAGAATAGAAATACAGATCCATATAGTAATAGAAGATAGAATAGAAATACAGATCCATATAGTAATAGAAGATAGAATAGAAATACAGATCCATATAGTAATAGAAGATAGAATAGAAATACAGATCCATATAGTAATAGAAGATAGAATAGAAATACAGATCCATATAGTAATAGAAGATAGAATAGAAATACAGATCCATATAGTAATAGAAGATAGAATAGAAATACAGATCCATATAGTAATAGAGGATAGAATATAAATACAGATCCATATAGTAATAGAGGATAGAATAGAAATACAGATCCATATAGTAATAGAGGATAGAATAGAAATACAGATCCATATAGTAATAGAGGATAGAATAGAAATACAGATCTATATAGTAATAGAGGATAGAATAGAAATACAGATCTATATAGTAATAGAGGATAGAATAGAAATACAGATCCATATAGTAATAGAAGATAGAATAGAAATACAGATACATATAGTACTAGAAGATAGAATAGAAATACAGATCCATATAGTAATAGAAGATAGAATAGAAATACAGATCCATATAGTAATAGAGGATAGAATAGAAATACAGATCCATATAGTAATAGAGGATAGAATAGAAATACAGATCTATATAGTAATAGAGGATAGAATAGAAATACAGATCTATATAGTAATAGAGGATAGAATAGAAATACAGATCCATATAGTAATAGAAGATAGAATAGAAATACAGATACATATAGTACTAGAAGATAGAATAGAAATACAGATCCATATAGTAATAGAAGATAGAATAGAAATACAGATCCATATAGTAATAGAGGATAGAATAGAAATACAGATCCATATAGTAATAGAGGATAGAATAGAAATACAGATCTATATAGTAATAGAGGATAGAATAGAAATACAGATACATATAGTACTAGAAGATAGAATAGAAATACAGATCCATATAGTAATAGAAGATAGAATAGAAATACAGATCCATATAGTAATAGAGGATAGAATAGAAATACAGATCCATATAGTAATAGAGGATAGAATAGAAATACAGATCTATATAGTAATAGAGGATAGAATAGAAATACAGATACATATAGTACTAGAAGATAGAATAGAAATACAGATCCATATAGTAATAGAAGATAGAATAGAAATACAGATCCATATAGTAATAGAGGATAGAATAGAAATACAGATCCATATAGTAATAGAGGATAGAATAGAAATACAGATCTATATAGTAATACAGGATATAATAGAAATACAGATCCATATAGTAATAGAGGATAGAATAGAAATACAGATCTATATAGTAATAGAGGATAGAATAGAAATACAGATCCATATAGTAATAGAAGATAGAATAGAAATACAGATCCATATAGTAATAGAAGATAGAATAGAAATACAGATCCATATAGTAATAGAAGATAGAATAGAAATACAGATCCATATAGTAATAGAAGATAGAATAGAAATACAGATCCATATAGTAATAGAGGATAGAATAGAAATACAGATCCATATAGTAATAGAGGATAGAATAGAAATACAGATCCATATAGTAATAGAAGATAGAATAGAAATACAGATCCATATAGTAATAGAAGATAGAATAGAAATACAGATCCATATAGTAATAGAGGATAGAATAGAAATACAGATCCATATAGTAATAGAGGATAGAATAGAAATACAGATCCATATAGTAATAGAGGATGGAATAGAAATACAGATCCATATAGTAACAGAAGATAGAATAGAAATACAGATCCATATAGTAATAGAGGATAGAATAGAAATACAGATCCATATAGTAATAGAAGCTAGTATAGAAATCGTGATCAGTTAGATGTCACGCTACTTTCTATTTATGCGTTTTCCCTATGGTGACGTGATCTACCTATTAGAAATGGGATCGGCCGTGTTTGGTCACTGTTCAATCTCAAGTGGTGGCAGAAAACACATTATTCCTCTATAACAGATAATCAGATATTATACGAAGGTCGGCTAAAAAGGTTTTAGGTTGACTGAGATACTCTTATAAAATGTTACCAAATGAGGTTTTTTTTTTAACATAGTTCCCCTTGCGGTCCACACACATCTTCCATCGTAGTTGTAATGTTTGGATACCATTGGTGAAGAAGATTTTATCCTGCTGGTCAAGAACCCCATCAACAGCAGATATGAGGTCGTCATCAATCCGATACATGTTCCCAGTCAAGTATTTTTTTCATGATGGGGAACAGATAATAATCAGATGGGGCCAAATCAAGAGAATAGGAAAGGGTGATCACCCAGTTCAAACCACAGTCACGCACAGCAGCCACTGGAACCAAGGACTTGTGCTCTGAAGAATTTTCCAGTTGCCAAAAAAGGTCCCCCTTTTGCCAGTTTTCATGGACGTTTGTTTTTCTTTAGTCTTTCGTAACTGCCCTAGCAAGTTAGCATATTATCCCATTGATGGTGTGACACTTGAATATAGTCAATAAGCACAATGCTTTTTGCAATCACCCACCTTCCCTGCAGAGGAAACGACCTTGGGCTAATTTGGAACAAGTGAGGACAGGTGTTTCCACTGCATACATTGTTTCTGTCTCTGGCTCAAAGTGGTCAACACACAGTGCTTACATGATTATATTGTGCAAATCCCCAAAGAAACACGCAATCTATTTATTATAAATCTGCTACGCTTTATAAATACAGGTTTAGAAACTTTTTTTCCAAACTTCGTGGGGCCGAAAATGCTTCGGTTTTCAGATTTTTTTTTTCGCATTTTGGAATACATGCTATTTAATTATATATTATTTAATTGTATATAGCATCTATAAAAAGGGAATGGAATCCAAGCATAAACACCACATCCCTTTACATTTCTAATCATTTCACCCCAAGCAAGGTGGGAATGCCGCTAAAACGCAGGAAGGTTACAGAGAGTGAAGGTGAGAGAAAAGACTAGTATGGTGGGGACTGATGAAAGGATAAAAGCTGAATGAGGTTCAAAAAGATAGAAGATGGCGATTGATGTTGCATTTAAATTTTTGAAGATTATAGCTATCAGGGAAGCAAGTAAACGGAAGGAAGTTCCACGGGTGGGAAGGGCAAGAAAAGAAACTGTTTCAGTAGAAGTGACGGTTGCATTTAATTATTTCAACAGTAAAAGCGTGGGACCTAGATGCCAATCTAGTAGCACGCTTAAACACACGTAACCCGGGAACCAGTGGAAAAAAAAGCTCGTCAGAGCCGTTGCCATGAAAATATTTGTAGAAAAGACAGAGGGAAGCCACTTCACGTCGGTGAGAAAGTGACTGAAGTCGAGATGCCTAATCAGGATCCTTTTTTTTATTTATTTATTTATTTATGCAGATCATTCTTTGAATTTTGTCAAGAAACTCGAAATGAGTAGCAGGAGCACCAGACCAGATATGGCCACAGTATTCGATGCACAGACGATTAGTAGATTTATAAATGTGCAAGATGGACTATGATGAGAAAAACATTCTGACACCAGACAGTGACCCAACTTTCCTTGCAGTAGATGCAACTATTGCTTCAACGTAGTCGTTCAACTTCAAGTCAGTTGAAAACGTGAGGCCAAAAAAGGCGCAGTGTGTTTCTCTCCAGGACACTGGCGGACAGGACAGTTTTTCTATGGTGATTAAATAAAATACGTTTCGTTTTGGAGGCATTAAAATTTACGAGTCATTTCCTGCCCCACTTAGCAACATATTGGCGGTCCTTTTGAAGAGCAGCGGCCAGGCTAACATTGTCAGCTCTGACGGATTTGCTATTGAGACAGGATTAAATGTAATCAGAATAACTGCTTTCTTCGGAAATGATGACATCAGTAAAATCATTGATGAAGATCACAAACAGCGTAGGGCCCAGAATAGTCTTGGGGGAACGTCCGCGTTCGCGTGAAAAGATCTGGAAGCGAGCACGTTCAAAACTACCGTCATTTCACATTTTGATGGGAATGATTGGATTAAATCAAACAATTGTCCAGTAATAGCGTAGCCCTGGAGCTTACGTTAAATACCAGTGTGCTCAAAATTTTCAAACACCTTCGAGATATCTGGAGCCAAAACTAGAGTTTCGCCGTTATTATCAAGAGTTTGATATACATAATGAGGGATGGCCGTTAGCACATCAGCGGTAGGCCTGGCAAAACGGAAGCCATATTGTTTGTCATAGAGTAGTTCGTAAGAGGTAAGAAGCTTATCCACGTCAGCATTGATTAAACCCTCAGATACTTTGCAGAAAAGCGGTAGGAGATTAATAGGGCGATAGTTAGATGGGATAGAAGTTTCTCCAGAGTTCTTAAAAACAGGAACTGCAGAGACGGACTTTCAACAATCAGGAAGTTAGGAAGCGGCGAGGCAACAGTTGCAGAGTTTTGTGAGAACTGGAGCCAGCTCAGGGGTACATTTCTTTAGGACGACGGTCGGGATCCCGTCACCTTCATTTGTCTTATGCGAGTCTAATTTAGAAATAATGCCCGAGACCGGTGACGGGGTTATGAGCATATCACTCAGTAGAGTCTTTGTTCTAGGGGAGAAATCAGGTATGGGTACTCCATATGAGTCTAGTGTTGAGTTGGGCAGAGAATTTCCGAGCGCAGCATTCAAAGTTACCTGCATTTCAAATTGACTGAATAAAAGATGGACTGAGGATTTCCTGTTGTTCTGCACACTCTTGCAGAGCCGCCAATAATCTCTAGAACCGAACTAACAAGATACTATACGTTGTTTCATTCTAGCAGCAAACGGTAACTTCACTTCTTTGAGGAGCCGCTTGCACTCATTACGAGCAGAGACAAAGAGATGTATATTACAATCAAATGTGTCTCGCTGGTACTATCGTAAGAAGTGACTCCTCTGAGCTACAGCAGCCGAGCATGTAGGTGAGAACCAAGTAGATTAATTCGGTTTAACTTTGTATTTCCTTGCTGGAATAAAAGCATCGACGCTGGCTTTCACCCAGGAAGAGGCTTTGAATAAGAGGATTAAAAAGTGCATTTCCAAGGGACATCACGAAGGAAGTCACAGAACGAGTCCCAATCCGCTCGTTGAGAACAGAGAGATATTCTGTTGATAGGAGGTTCTTGGCTGGTAGGAAAGCAGAAAGAGATGTTTAGAGACACTACACAGTTGTCAAGAGGGCAGAGCTGCATAGTATGACCTGAGTCCGGGATAGAGGTAAAAAAAATAGACCTAGAAGAGAAGCGTGTCCGTCATTTGCGCGAGACATTGAGAAGATAAGGTTTTGGATGCCAGAAGGAAACAAAAGGAATGACTGTTAGGTTTCAGAATAATTAACTTTTTTTTTTCACTTCACTCCAAGCAAGGCGGTAATGCCATTAGTATACAGAGGATTACATAGAGTGAAAGTGAAAGACAAAACTGAGAATAGGGAGGATTGAGGGAAGGACTAAAGATGTAAGTGATTCAAGAAGATAGAAGATGGCGATTGATGTTTCATTTAAATTTTTGAAGATTGTAGCCATCAGGGAAGCAAGTAAACGGAAGGGAGTTCAACAGGTGAGAAGTGTGAGAAAAGAAACCGTTGGGGTAGAAGTGGTGGTTGCATTTAGCTATTTCAAAGTAAAAGCGTTGGACCTAGATGCTATAAAAAATTTTTTTGTCTTTTGCATATTTCTACCATGCTTGAAAACTGAATATTTTGGTAAAGTGAGAAAACGAACTAATAATACGAACCTGAAAGTAAGTCACTGAAGATATTTTCACATCTGCTCTTTCCCAGATATCGCCAAGGTGGCCATGTTTAGACCAGAGTTTTTCGTACGGTCCCAACAGTGATGTCCGTATATACAGATTCAAGCTACCCATATTAAATCCTCTCATGTGATAAAAGAATCGAATCTGAAAAGAAAGAAGAAAATGCATAAATAAGAGACGAGAGGAAGAGTTTTTTAAAAAATTAATCTCCGGCAAGATTCTTTTTATCGTCAGTATTTTTTCTTTCCCTTTTTCTTAAACATTTCACTCCATGAAAGGCGATAATGCCACTAGGACGCAAGGGGTTACAAGTAGTGAGAAGATGAGGAGACTTTAGTGAGAAGTGAGAAAAAAAAAGGAAGGATTTTCAGGAAGACAGAAGATGGCGATTGACCTTGCATTTCACTGTTTGAAGTTTGTGGATGGCAGGGAAGTAAAAATCCGGGAGGGAGTTCCACATGTGAGAAACGCGAGAAAAGAAACTATTAGAAGAGAACAGAAGGTTGCATCTAGCTAGTTCAACATTAAAACGATGAGACCTATTTGCCAATCTAGTAGCACGCTTAAATTCTTGCAGTCGAAGCACTAATGAAGAAAGCTCATCAGAACAATTGCCATGGAGATATCTGTAGCAAAGATGGAAAGAAGCTACGTCACATCGCTGAAGAAGTGACTAACGTCAAGATATCACGTCAGGATCGATTACCTTAGATATCCTTCTTTGAATTTTGTCAAAAACCTTAAAATTTGGATCTAAACCAACCACAAGCGCCTCGCCACTGGTTAATGGCAAAAGAGTAGTGACTTCGATTCTTACTAGGTGCCCCATATAAAATACGATGTTAAATAATCCAACAAGATTTGAAGATGTAAAAATCAAACCACTTAATCAAGAAAAGAGGTATCGAGTCGTGAGGTAGTGTTTAGCGACCATAGTCTGGTTGACTATTATTACCGAGTAGTGAGTTCGATGCTCACTAGGTGCCATATATAAAATACGATGTAAAAATCAACCAGATAACATTTACCTTCATTAAAAATTATTTATTATTGCATTGTGACAATTATGATATCAGTATTCATTATGTCTGCATTGATCTAAAATCGCTCTGTTATATGCTGGATGGTATTAGGATCGTTTAGTATTGTTTTGTCTGTATTATAACAATTGTCATATCAGCGACCATTTTCATTTGATTGACCAAACAGTCTATCCTGTTTTTGTCACAATTTATTAACCTCTGATGAAAACAAAGACAAATATCGTATATATTTGCGTATCGTGAGAGTTGTTTTTTTTTATATATATAGGGGTCTCACTATACAAAGGTAATATTTTTGAAAAGGTTAAAAATCATGCATTTTCGGTGAACGCAGGTAAATTGAAACTCAAACAAACATCCGTAGAGAGATCGTAGCCATTGTTTAAGTTTCACAGCTGTGTGGGGAAGTTGTGAAACCAAAACAAAGCTTCCGTAGAGAGATCGTTCTGTTCCAGTCGACACACTAAGCCGCACTATGTTTAAAATGAGAGAGCGAGCTCGTGCATGTTCTCATCATGGTGGTAATCATCTCAGAGATGTATTATTCAAATCTTAAATAATATGTTGAACTCTTGTGTATCAGTTATGTAATAAATATATTTGCTACTCTATGTCATATTTATAATCCGAGATACTTGCCTTTAAAATGCATCACAACATTATAGGACACCCTGTATATGAAGTGGTTGAAATAATGGACGCATCAACACGGAAAGTCGGCGAGTTGAGTTCAAATACGAGCCAAGTCTGTTGCGTTCACTTTAACACAAAAGTTCTTCAGAAAGGCATGGATACATCGGTTCTCTGCTAACTATGATTCATTAGCAGTGTAGACTGGGGTTTCTAGCCTTGCATCTTTTAAATCTAAACTGTAGAGATGGCAACGCGAAACTAGACTACCACTCAAGTATGCGTGGCATTACAGAAATAATTCTGACAAATCTGTGGAGAGTCATGATCGCCTGCGACCTGAAGAGACAATACCTTTCTTTCTTCTTCTTTGATAAATACACAGATTGAAATATATGATATAAGCTAAAGTAAAGATGAACTATATCTATCTATCTATATATATATATATATATATATATATATATATATATATATATATATATATATATATATAAAGAAATATAGTTTTAAGGTGTGCTATATTTATGGGATAAATCTCAATATCAGATATAGAGCGCATGTAAATATAAATATGAAAGTTAACATTGAAGTCAAGGCGGCCTGACGATTGCGTCCAGCATGAAACAGCCTGTGGCCTCTGAGTGTTGACTTCAATGTTCACTTTCACATATAAGTGAGTGTGTGTTGGGGCTCGCTGTCATTTGCCTCTAGCTCGTTTTGCTCATTTTATTTTTATTTTTAATTTTTTCCATCCTCCTCCACATTTTCTTTTATTGTACATTTTCTGTGTTTTTAATTTAAATTAAATCTCCCGTTGAAAGCCTGATGAGCGGGAGCGAAACCGGTTGCTTCGCCTGTTTTTAATATGTCTAGTAATATCAAGCTTCATATGTTTATTGCTGTGATAAAATTTTGTACCTTCAAAAATATCTTTATATATATATATATATATATATATATATATATATCTGTCATATCTGGTGCTCCCGCTGTACGTCTGGAGGTTCTCGACAAAATTCAGAGACGAATATAGAAGATGATAAGTCCTGATCTGGCATCTAGTCTACAAACACTATCCCACAGATGGCCTTTCTTCTGTCTCCTCTACAAATATTTTCACGGCAACTGTTCCGACGAGTTCCCGAACTACATGAATTTAAACGTGCTGGCATCTCGCTTCCACTTTTTCACTGTCAAAACAGTTAAATGTAAGCGTCTTTCCTTCTCAAACAGCTTCTTCTCCTGCACTTCCCGTCTGTGGAACTCCTTTTCCCTTACTTGCTTCCCCGATGACTATAATCTTCAAATATTCAAGTGTTATGTCAATCGACATCTGACACCCTCAGCTTGTTTCCCGTCCTTCTCTGTATCCTTTTCTTAAACACGCCTCTTTACTCTTGTTCTCAATCCTCTGTAGCCCCTCGCGTGCCAGTGACACTCCCGACTTGCTTGGGGTGCATTGCCTTAATATATATATAAATATATAAATATATATATATATATATATATATATATATATATATATATATATATATATATATATATGCAGTACATATATGGTACGCAGACAGATACATAATTACGTACCTTTGTAGACCCCAGTTTAAAACTGTAGGAAAAACTCAATAGATTTAAATAGTAATAAAATCTCAATTCTGTGCAAAAATAGGATCACGCAAATATCAAATTCGAATTTCTACATTAGCATTTATTGACCAATCAGCGAGGTTGTATCAGACGCAACTCAAAGTTTTGAAAGTCAGACAACCCTTTTTGTGTCGTACGCTAATAAAATGAAAGCTTACACCCAGGAAAATGATTAACAATCTTTTCCTTCTTAAAAATAAAAATAAAAAATTGCGAAATATACTTATTAACCAGTAAAACTTCTGAATTTAATAAAACTA